>JAHDVE020003794.1:0-25620 GCA_022606495.2 Halesus radiatus | reverse complement strand
TTGACCTGTTGTTTCCTGTTAAGAGGAATGGCTGCGCTGCCTGTTTCATAAATAATTTTGGATTTGAGGCCTAAATATCCATCCAAACAGAATGACATATTTTTTTATTAATTAAAGGTTTAGTAAATATCTAGTATGGATGAGAAAAAAATTCTGATTACGTAAATAAAAATTTAAAAACAAAACATTTAAAAAAAGTTTTTTTCGGGTCGTTATTTTAAATTATGTACGGCAAATTTGTGTTCCCACGTAAATTGGTCATTTTTAATTTAATTTAAAGTCCACGTTTATGTTTATTTTTTATTTTTTTAATTTAATTTTTCATTATATTTCCAAAGCTGACGGAGTAAAACTTTTTTTTCAATCACCGTTATCCCCCAAATAATTGTTAAAAGTGCTTCTAAAATCTTGAAAAATCAGTTCCTCTAATGGCCTTTATTTCATAATGTAAAACAAAAATAATTAAAATACTTCTAATCCGTACTAGATATTTACTATAAATTTGATGAAAAAAAAAGATCATTAGGTTTGGGTGAGTATTTTGGCCTCAAATCCGAAATTAAGTTTTGTATGGAACAGGCAGCGCAGCCGTTTCTCTTAATGCCGAAAATCTTATAAGATTTATTTCGGAGTGATTTTTGTGAACATGCGAAAATATTGTTAGAGGTTGTATGAAAACATTAGCTTTATCATCGCACTCGTATGATTATGTTATTCATATTGCAGTTCAAATGGGCCAAATATTTATTTATGTGATTCCCCAGAGTTATAGCTGCATTGAGCCAATGGAACTATGGCGTTCCTATTTTTGGAGAAAGAGGATAGTTGAGAGAGTTGGTGAATTACCTAATTTTCAAAGAATCTTTCTCATCACATAGATTAAACCATTTTAAATAACGTTTCGATTTTGAAAGGTTAACTTTTTCCTTGAGAATATTTAGAGCAGACGAACACAGTAATACAACTTTTTTATTTGCTTTAAATAAGTATGAAAAAAAAATCCTCTTCTATTTACCCTCGCCGGGATTTAAATCCATTACCTCTAGGACCAGATCAAAGGATCTTACGACTCTGTAAGAGAGGTCGTCACTTTTTTTGGTGTATTTATAAGTTTTATTAATGTCTAATGGTTCGCTCGTTCTACTACGTTTTACACCGATATGGAGTACCTATATTATTTTTTCGAATTACAAGTAAAGTGACACAACTACACACAAAATATATTAATAGTTTTTTTTTTATATGTATCTAATAAGAGCGCGTTAGAAACACAGATGGACTTTTCAATATGTAGCCGATAACGTAATTTATTAGTCGTGAATGAATGGTGTGATTTTCAAAGTGAAAGGTTTGCGTACTTTTCGTTACTAAAAACTTATCTATCCTTCACATGAAAGTCTCGGTTCTTTCATAGTATCAAGTGTTGAACGGGTATCTACAAAAACTGTCCATACAAAACATTTTTTTTTCTAAATAAATTTATGTTCGCGAGGAATACTTTATTCAAATACTCGGAATTTTCAACTTCACATTTTTATGTAATCGCACCCGACAATTTATTTATTATTTGATGGTGACAATGTTTACTCTTTCGCTTAAAAAAATATTACGTACCCTTTGTGTAAAACTTTCTTAGTAAAACATAAAAACTTTGAAAAAAATAAAAAAAACTAGGGGAATCCTAAAAACGTACTATTACGTTTTTTTTACGCTTGGCGGTTACTTCACCTTACAAATGCACTGTCAGACGATTTGAAAAATATCGTGTTTGCGTTTAACCCTTTGTGGTTAACAAAAACACATTTACATAATCACAAAGATAAAGTTCCAAATAACAACCAACATTTTTTTTTTATTTTACCCACTATAGCGGAACACTCGAATGATAAACTCTACAGTACACTTTTTAAAGTACATTTAAATTCTCTGGCTCTATGTTGAGGGGAGAATTTACGGATTAGAAAATAAAGCTGAAAATAATGTCGAACCTATGTTTACCATTCTCGTGATGATATCATGCGGCGAGCACTTGAGCGGAGATTTGTGATGCCGACGCTCTACCCTTGCCGTTTACGATGTCGAACTTATTGTCGGGGAATTCCATTTAAGTGGGCTTCAGCGGACAAAATTAATGACAACCACGATAATACCGGCATTATGAGACAGGGGCGTTCGCCATTCGTTCCAGGCTGTGCGTCAACAGAGGTCCGCAAGCTTTCCATGTAAAACATCTTCCTGTAAATTGAACCATCCGTATTTTCCAGACAAATAATTGGTTTGATACCATTCATAAGTCATAAATTCTTAATGTTTTTTCGTTTCAAAATAAAATATTGACATGAAATTTGTCTCTCCATATTTTTCAAGTTTTATTGAAAACGTCATAATCGTTTTATTTGAATTGTTAAAATGGTTAATCGATATGACGAAATTCTTTTAGATCTATGGAAAAATTATGTAATATGGAAAAGAGCAACATAGTATTTTTCATATGTACAGGAGGACTTATTTCTCACTTTTTTAATCGTATGCCGATGAGATGGGCCACGAACCACCACTGCTCAGAGAAAAAAAAATAATCAAAACACAAATTTATGTTCAAGAATCAGTGACTCAATAATAGTAAGGTATTTATTATAGAAATAAAAAAAAACTGAAATGACAAACTGAAACCATTCCTTCATTTGTTAGAATGGTGCCGAAGAGATTGAGCAAGGGTCCCATATTTTATTATAAGCAGGGATAATAATGAGTTATACCTATATACATGGTGTCCGGTAAGTAGTAAATAACCTTTCAACTGTGGACGGGGGACCCCAATTCTGTTACGAAAATTGAAAATCGTGTTTAATAAAAGTCCCACGAATTTCGAGTTATTTTATAAAAACAAAATTTTTCTCATTTTTTTGTTTTTATAAAATAACTCGAAATTCGTGGGACTTTTATTAAACACGATTTTCAATTTTCGTAACAGCATTGGGGTCCCCCGTCCACAGTTGAAAGGTTATTTACTACTTACCGGACACCATGTATATAGGTATAACTCATTATTATCCCTGTTTATAATAAAATATGCGAATAGTTTCCCCGAAAGAGGATTTAAGAAAAGAAGCTCAGCAGCCACCAGACCACAGTTTGCTATTCCCCATTCTACCCCATTCTCCGCGGTGTTCAGACAGCTACCCTGTTCGTAGCGCGTAGCCCGAGGGAAACACGATTATCAATTAAAATGAAATCTTGATATTTGCTTCTCGGACAGTTACCCGAAAATGTGAACAATTGTTTAGAGCGAGGAATTTCGGCTATAAAGTACATGTTAAACTAAAAAAAATTGCCATCGGAGACAATGCTGGAGCTAAACGTTAACATAAAACTTAAGGCGGGATTTAATATAAGAGTATATTTTTTTAATGTAACTACGAGTATTTTTCAGTTGTTTACTGATTTGTGAAAGAATGATACTTTTACGTGTTATTAACACTGTGAAAAATATTTTTGACACCCTGAAAGGCAGTCTTACTTGATCCCCGTTCCGCTTCTCATGTTTGTACCCATGCTAAAGGCTTTAAACTATTCACAGAAGTTCAGATGATGTAAGGCCATTAATTATTTTTTAGATAAAGAAAAACAGAGTTGTAGTAAATAATTTGTCTAAATAAATATCTACATGTAACCCGTGGTGGATTCCTATGATAGTTTGCATATTATATTCCGTTAGTTTAAGGATAATATTTCTGTTCGTTCTGCTAGGAAACATTATTATCTCCATACTAAACTTTCGAAAATTATACTTGTTCCAACAAAATCCCATTGAGATTAGTATACTACATTAGCTTTATAGTAGCCGGGGTTGTGAGCTTTATGTGGCAGATTAAGTCATAATCCATCTGGACAGCAACCCGTTTTAATCTTTACAGTCAGAGGTAATAAGATCGCTTATCCCCTGGCATAATCCACTGACTTGTGATGGCATCGTGCCTTCGGAGGGATTAGAACTATTGGGAAAACTTTTAATCGAGTTAACTTATTTAATCGGTAAAATAACTCTGATCCACCAACGCTGGTATTAGAAATGGCATGTGCCATAAAAATACATTTGCAATATTCTTTTTGAAATCTGCAAAGCAGTTTTTGCAAAATTTAAGCCTGGCAAAATAACAATATCAAAATATTATGAAGGTATCATGTACCAGTTCTCATTCCCTATTCAGTCTATGTGTATTTTGCATTCAAGTACAGTACACTCCTATTATCAAACATGTTCGAAAGTCTATAATTAAATGCATCTTGTTTATTCCATAAATGTTTAAATCACTATTCCTTGCTTTTAATTAATAAAAGCGAGAAATAAAAATATAATTTTCTTTTAATTCTACACATAAATATATATTTACTAAGCTAATTTACAATAATGAAATGAAACTAATCAATGCACATAAATGCTTGTATCACATTTAAACACATCCATGTGCGCCTCAGCACCTGGTGAGGTATTCACGTTCTGAAACCTACCTTACACCCAACATTATAAAACTCCATGAAAAGCACCGTTTTTATACTAGGTAATATAAATATATTATGTAAAATGATTACTGTATAATGTATATCAATAAAATAAACAAATATGTAGTAAATAAAATAAATAAGAAGTACTAGGTTTACACAACTGCACTATTTTATATATAAATATTAACATATTTCGGAAGCGAAATATTTTGATATTTTCTTTAAAAGATCTGTAATCATTTTGTGGCGTTATTATTAATAAATTAATAAGAATAACTTCGTTTACACCACTCCTTAAATAAATAATGATCAACATGTTTCAGAAGCAAAAATAATGATAAAAAAATACCAAAAATTAATGACAAGTATAGACAAATTACAAACATAAACAAAAATTAACAAAAAGTGATGAAAGTAGGTAAGTAATCAATTGTGAAAAAATGTTACAAAATATTATAATAAATTTATATTGTAAATTAAAAAAAATGTATTTTTGTAATTCATAAAAATAAAATCTATAAAATAACTATGTGTGTTTTTTTAATTTTAATTTAATTTTTATTAAATAATATTCTGTGAAAATAAAATTAATACATAGCTATTAACATAAAAAAAATTATTATAAAAAAACTTTTAATAATATTTAAATGACTACTTTAACCCCCTTTTCTAATTTCTAAAAAATTTAAATACTCGTAATTATTTTTTAGTATACTGTTTATCCTGATGGCTTAAAGCTTTTCTTTCGAAACATATTAATATTTATATTTTAAAAAGTGGTGTAAACAAAGTTATTCGTATTAATCTATTTTGATATTTATTTTTTTGGTTAAAGCTTTCCTAGTAGCTCGTTTCTTTTAAAGGCAATTTAAATTGGTTTTTCATTCCAGATACCAGAGGAATGTCCCGCTGGATCTAGTCCTGGTGGTGACGAAGAATGTCTGCCCATGGTTCTGAGCTGGGAAGGAGCTGCGGAAGTCCAGAGTGGAGACATTCTCCTGGTGAGGATAGACGATGCCCAGTTAACCATGGCTAATGCTGCTGCCAACCACACGGTCAAGACTACTGATGGAGACAGGTAAAAATACATTCACTTCAAATAATATTTTGTTCCAAAAATTGGTTTCTAGGGTCCTAGGGGTTGTTAATTTTTATAATGTGATACCATACATGAGTTCCAACTGCTCCCAACCGTCTGGAGCCAGTGAGACCATAGCATCGCCAATTAGGGTTTGTTGTTAGTCTGAAGGTATTGAGGAGAGGAAAGAGATGTAGAGGAAGAAGGTGGAGAAGTGCCTGGCTATTTAGATCTTGTAACCAAACACGGCTAAATCCATTTCTAGCAACATTTAGATTCTGAATGGTGATCTTTCACCAGGACGATACTGACAGTATCCACTCTGGAAGTTTATAAGCTAGTAAAGCTGTGTGACAGCAATTGGTTATTGTTCCCATATTGGAAATACACTTACTCTTATATGGCAGAAAGTAGATATGGAACGGTTATGCCATGTTACCTTTTCTTAATAACTTTCATACAAACAAACCTGTTTCTTTTTTTTGGTCAAATTTTTTTTTCAGGATAAAAACGTTTTAAAACGAACATCAAAGCTCCATTAAGGGTAGCGCTAATTGCCTCCGATTCTACAGAGCAGCCGAGAACAAGAACAAACAAAGGGAGAACTAATAAAGAAACCTCTACCGACATTCAAGAAGTGAAAGCAAGCCCTATTTTCGTAAATTATATCCCGAATGCCTCGCAATAAATAGCAGCCCAGTAGCCTCAGAGATCCGAGTCTGTGTTTAAGTGGCCCTCACAACTTTCTCCACTTCGGCCCTGACTTAAGTCATAAAGCTCATAAATGGCATACTTAGGTCAGCATTCTCAGGGAAGTCGTTAGTAGTCATTTTAATGCGAATTTTTTTCCTCTATTTCCATGAAAAATCTCCACCGTGGCTTCGTACGGTGGACGAAATAAATGTTTACGAGGGGTGGAAATTATCGTGCCTATCAAGAAAGGCAAGATGGAATATTATAAATGTCCTTGTTCTGTTTTATGACGTGATTAATATCTCAAGTTTTTGCTGAATAAAATAACCATATCATCATTTTATTCCTAACAGACTTTTTGTTTGTCCGTATTAATCACGCGACAGCTAGTTTTGTCAACAGATTTTATCGTCGCTTTTAAACATTTACAACATTGATCAATGATCGTCTGCCTAAAATATTACACATTTAAATAAAATAACCTACATTAAACGGCATAAAATGTAACAGGAAATCCCAATTTCAAAGAGAGTTTCATTGCTTTAAGCTCTAAAGTATACTCGTTAGATAACTATATCTTGTTAATATAAATTGCTCTCTGGGATCAGGAAGGCAGAATGTGAAATAACGATTCCCTACTAGATCTATTGTATTACAAATTACAAGTAAGATGAACCGAACGTCGGCACCACGTCGCTCTGCACGAAGCAGTTACTTACAATCTTTCACAGTATCCAGACTGGAGTGTATGTTACATTATTATACCTGTCTTCATAAGTTTTGGTTTACAATATATGATTATGTGGTTGTTGGTTGAATTAGCTATTTGGATTATCTACCCAACTAGGAGCACGTGAAGTTCAAAGGGCAGCTTGTAAGGCTTACTTCAGGATGAAGTTAATTAACAATCTCATTACCACCTGTCTCCATAAATTTTACTTGTATTGCTGGTAGCTGCATTTTGGATAAACCTGTAACTAAAATGCACGTGATAATCTTATATAACATAGAATAAATTTGGAGGAAGCAGTATTGGACAACTTGCTGGATACTCGTATAAAATTTAATTTAACGTTGTTCGATATCTATAAATATCAACAAAAAAAAGTTTTTTACCTAATCTCTTTGTGAATAAGCGTAACGTTCGAATAGATCAAGTAAGTAACTAACTAACCATCACGCCGTTTCCCCGCAGGGGTAGGCAGAGAGGACGGACCGCCAAACAACTCGATCTTGGCATACACTTCTTGCTTCATTCACATTCATACAACGCCTTATACATTCTCTTCTGTTATTCCGACTTCTGGCATGGCCCGACTCAAGTATTTGATTCACTTGATCGTGCCATGTCTTCCTCGGACGTCCCCGGCTTCTTCTTCCATTTACATTCGCGTCATACATTCTTCTTACCATACACTCCTTTCTTCGTTCATTCGCTCCACATGCCCAAACCATCTAAGCGTCCCTTTCTTAATCTTACTCATTACGCTTACATCAGCCTTGCATTCTTTACGAATTCAATATTTTTCACACGATCATACATGGTTTTACCACACATTCGTCTCAGACATCTCATTTCTACAGCATTCAGTCTACTTTCATCCTTCCTCTGCCAGTTCCATGCCTCACTGCAATACATCAGGGTTGGTATCAGCACTCCATTGTGGACTGTTAGCTTCGCTTGCATAGATCAATAGAATTATTTCTCATTATTTGAATTTCAACACTTAGTTTTACGTTAAATGTTAAATGGCCTTCTGTTTTCTTAAGTAAAAGCAGAAAAAGCTACAAACCATAATTTAAGTGAAACCTTCCCCCAATAATAATTTAACAAACGATCTCAAAAAGAACATACACAAAGATGAAGAAATTAGGATTTGTACAGCAGTAACTTGTTCAAATGAGATATTTCTTATATGGATCTGACATCATATATCGTATTGAAATAATAAAACAAGTAGAACAAACGAACATATCTCGTGTAAGCTCAAACTAATTGGTTTTACTGTATCGAAGATTTTTTTAATTAACTCATGTCACGTAACGTCTAACATTGTCTGTTAAAGTTGACTTCCTGTTGAACAAATAAAACCCATTGAACATGTGATATAAACTCTCCTCGGAATTCTTATTTCTGTGAAATTAAGGCGTACTTAGAACAAGGGAGGTTGGGGGGATGTCTAAGAGAAACAGAACATCCTTTGGTATAGGGGTATGCAAACATCAAGTAATGAAGAACGTACACCGGAGTTTGATTTTCAAATAGCTTACTTCTATCTCGCTTTGTCTTTCCTAAAAGAGGTGGTCCTATTTTTTTAAGCAAAGATTGCCGACTTAATTTATTAATTCTATTAAAAAAAACTAATGGCAATGGCCAGGATATATTATTAATTTGTACTTTGGACTTCGGGAAATGAATCTCGCAATTCAGTGGTATATGGAAATACGTGTGCTGCAATGTAAGTCACCCTAAAACCAACTGGAAAGCTTTAATTGTTTTTCTTTTTTTTTTATTATTTAGTGTGTGCTAATGAAATTGTATGAGATATATGATATTTGACAGAAATTTTGCGTATCGATTGAGTTAATTGTATTTGTTAGATACGAACAATTACTCGATAACGAAAAAAAAAACTTTATTAAACTTAATTCCAAATAGGACACGAGAAAACAGAATGTATCCAACGTTCTATTTATATCGGTCTGTCAACCCATACTCGATCTAAAATATGTTTAACGGGGAGAGGGGCGTCGGAGAGTTATTATTTATAAATTCAAAATAATGATAATATTATTGTGCAATACGATAAAGATGGTGTTTTTAAAGAGAAAAATATTTATTTTTATAAACAATAATTATTAGCCTGAAACACTCATCCAATTTGAAAAAACTTTCCGAGAAAAGATAAATGTCGCCGACAGGACTCGAACCTGCACCCTTCTGATTGCCGGTCAGATGCTCTACCGTTGAGCTACGTCAGCTTATCGCAAACCCGCCAAGTTAATCAATATATACTAGTGTTTCATTCAATAATTACTGTTTTTATTATATTTCACTTGTAAATTTATTTATATATTATATATATTATTTTTATTATATTTCGGCGACATTTATCTTTTTTAGGAAAGTTTTTTTCAATTCGGATGAGTGTTTCAGGCTAATAATTATTGTTTATAAAAATAATTGTTACGCTTTGCGCTATGCACAAAAATCTTGTCTTAAAAACTTTAGTTTATCAATTAAGAAAAATATTTATTACGTTTTTTTTTATTTGCATGGGCTTAGCATTAATCAAAATATAATCAGAAATATTACACATTTCTGACCGTTCTACGCATGTTTTACAAAAACATTTAAAAATTTGAATGTGCTTAAAATGTGAAGGTTTTTCTGTAACTTGTCGATAAGATAAATTTAAAAAAAGAACAGCGTGTAGTTAAAAATTTTTATGAACACTACGTAACTTTAATGTTTTTTTTTTGTAATGCGGATTACAAATCTTTGGCTATGTTTATTCACAAAAACGCAACGATAAAGGATTAAAAATACCTTTCTCCACTGTAAATATCATATTCGTATTTTAAATATTTTGTAAAACATACAATGGGACGGTCAGAAAAAGTAATATTTCTGATTAGATTTTGATAAATACTAAGCCTATATAAATTTATAAAATATTTAATAACTCTTTTTCTATTTAAAAACATTATGTTTATCGTATGGCGCAATAATACTATCATTATTTTGAATTAATAAATAATAACCCTCCGACGTCCATCCCCCTTAATACTTACAGTTTTGTGAATTGGGCAACGATATACGTTTTTTTTTAATCTCCATAGTTTGATTTTTTATTGTTTGGGGGGAACAATTTCATTGTGTCGGTTTTATTTTATCATTCAATTTTAAAATCTAGCAGGGGTTTGATCAAATAAAGTCAAGAGGAGGGAATATTTACAGAGAAAAGGTTAGCATGCAACCACTAACGCAATTATTCATAATGGTGTTATGTTTATTCTACGATGTGCCCGTGGTCTTGAATCTAAGGGGAGTTCTGTAGATGTTTTAACAATAATTTTTCATTACAGGGAGTTAGGGGACATTTACCTTAACCACCGATTCCTGAGCTTATATGAAGTAAAAAATGTAAATGACATCTTGGTCTCAGGTTACTTAAAAAAAAATCTAAAAACATCACTTCAGTGTGTATTGGACAGTTACGGTAAGGGGAGGGGGGGGTGGACGGTTACTCATGTGAGTAACTGGTGACAGCATGTGAAAGATATATTTTTGTTTGCATTTGTTCGAGTTTAATTGTAACCGAACATCTTTTTTTTTTGTTCAAACAAAAAATAATATAACCACTTGTTTTAATTTGAAAGAAATAAAACATTTTTATAACTCCATAAGGAATTAGTGCGGAACTGAGATTTTGCAAGTATAACTAGTCCCCAGCGCCTTAATTGTTTTGAACTAGGTACCTCGGGGAAAATAAATTTTATTGCTGTCTACAAAATAAATAAAATGAAAATAATTTGATTCTACAAACATGTATCAGAAGTAAAATTTATTTATTTTTATTTTTTGCTTATAGATGTTTCATATAGATACTTTAATAGTACGCAACTGCTGACCTTATACAAATCGCAAGTGCGCCCCACTGTACAATTTGGCAACGTCTGGTCGGGAGCCCCAAAATATCTGAAAAAAACCCCTGACTATATGATAGATTCGCCTATCTTAACAAACGGATTGCAATCTTTGAAGCACAGAGGTCAGATGACAATACTGCTCTTATTCTACCGGTATTTTAATGGAAGATGTTCTGAGGAACTAGCGTCATTGATCCCTTCGGCACCGGTGTATAATCGGGAAACACGCCAAACGCGCGCCTAAAATTTGCACACAGTTGACATTGTCACATGAGAACGGGTCGCTTCTATGACTCGTTCTTGTGTTCAACAGCTCGGCTGTGGAATGATCTGCCGGCCTCTGTGTTTCCTCCCTCCTAAAATATTGGTCTCTTCAAGACCCGAGTTCACTCCATCCTATCCCCCACACAGCATCCCCAAAGATGATATAGGCCTCGAGAGAATTTTTTTCCCTCAGAGCCTCCAGTGTGGATATACTGTAAAAATATATATACATTTTTTACAGTATATCCACACTGGTGGCTCTGAGGGAAAAAAAATCCCTATATAAATCCCACTATCATTAGTGCGTCCTTTTACCGATCCCACAGTATAGCGTCTATCTGATGGGCTTGATTTACATGTATACTCGTATATAACATTTTTGTTATAGGTTTACGTATTGCCCATCTCACTAGGTGTGAAACGCCTGTGTTGAGATGGCAATTTACAGGAGTGGTTGTTCAGCTAGGTTATTCTACACATTAGATCACAAATAGATTAATAGGTGACAATTTAGCGATTTTTTTAATAAAATAATTTAAAGTCATAAAGGAATTTAGAATCAGACAGGTTTATTGGAGGTTATCAACGATCTTACTTTATAAACCTGGGGATAAAGATTTCACAAGTGATCGTCATAAGGCTCGTATACATATAAATAATACATTAATATTCTATATTAAGTCTTAGCGCGGGGAATAGAGGTTAAAAATTTTCTTCGGCGTTGTCCTAATGAATTCGAAATTGACATTATGTTCAGCAGTGATTCAATCTCAAAAAACACCTATCCTCATCTGGTTCTTTCCACCCCATGCATTCACCAATCCCTGATGTGGCAACGCGATTTCTACATCTTTTAATAAATTTTCAACGGATGCGGCGGCTCAAAATTGTCAGAAAACTCGGTATCAATACCAACGATTAACGTATTTTGGCTTATTCAAAAATATTATTTGAAATGCTTTGCATTTATTTTTCTCATGCGATGTTCCGTTGCCTTTTTAAAATGACTCCCTCCTCTGGTGTAAATTTAATTCATGGTTTCACACATCAAAGTAAAATAAGTTTCCACTCTAAAGTGGGTGGTGCTGGGGAATATATTTTGAAGGTAATATGGAAAGTTCGGCATCATCGGATGTGTTTTATTAGTCGGCAAGTTTATTATCAACCGAACAACTATCGAGAGACGAGTATCATCATTTTGATATTTGTTTTCTGAACGTTATTGGAACAGGAGCGATTCTGTTATATCATATTATTTTTATACCTACGACCTCATCAGCCTTTTTTTATATAGTTTTTTGTGTCTTTTTTATGGTTAGTTATAAGAACAAAATAATTATTTTTTTAGACTTTAATAATCGTTCTTAACGATTCACAAATACAGCGGTCGGCAGTTCTCAACCAATATTTTTATAGCGGTTGATAGGGCAAACAAAATCAATTGTTATCGTAAAAATATTTCGGGCCTTTGTATATTATCAGTTCTACCATTGTTTGATACTTGCTCGCCCCTATGTATTATGTTTGTGTAAAATCTCGTTAAAATTCGATGTCAATAAATTTCACATTTTTAAATCGTTGTGCTATGTCCCAACGTAAGTTATTTTCAAACGTTATTAATGACACCGTCTACATAAACGTAAATTTTCGCAGTTGGTAAAATTATTAAACTTTCACAAAGAAAAAGGTTTCTACTTTCCTATTGGGAAACTGTCTAGAAATAGTCTGTTTCTATGCATTAGGTCTAGAAGAGCAAACATTGTATGGAATGATCGATCGCCTGCATCAAATTGATTATTACTGTCCAGGGAAATGAATATCCCGTAAACTGTAGCTCGAAAAGATACGTAGAATTATTTTGATTTTAGTGTTGAATTTTAACATTATTTATAGCACTCATGTCAGAAATAACGGTTATCAATTATGTAAATGTGAATTATTGTAATGAAAGGTGAAAATAAAACTTCCTTCGACAAAATGTTATTATTAAGTTGTGTAAGTATACTTGCAGAACTTAATAACATTATTAAATTTGATTTACATAAAATTTTTAAAAAATTAAATGGAGTTCTACGAATTAAACACAAAAATAATTAATAATTAAAATGGATTGTTCGATGCCTATCTGACTCGGAAAATTCCTGTCTTCAGACAGACGTTGGAGGTACATAAATTATATAATTAGATTAAGCACAGTAAAAAGATACCTCTACAAACTGGTCGCCGGAGACTGTCGTCGCCGACGAGTCGTGTGTTTCGAACCTCCTAGCAGATGTACTGCAGTAGTCGCGTAGATACTCGATTTGCCGAGTACCAGATACTGGCGTCGCCTTGGGTACGAGTAAGTGTAGTTTCGTAGATATCAAATGCATCCTACCCGTGTCAATTTTTCTAAGCGACATTTAGTGACTAAAATCGATTCAAGTATGCTTTATATCTTATTAACGTTTTAAGTAAATTGATAAAAATAGGATGAATTAACTGGCTTTTTTCATCCTCGGAGGGAGCAATTTAGCATTTAAATAACGGATATTGTCATTAATTCTATACCCGTGAAAAGTATTGGTAGTTTACATAATGAATTTTCCAATTGAAACTGAACTTAATAATGAGATTGTTAAATTTGATTTACTTTTATTGAAATATGTGCACTTTCACCATTAACAAAGGGTACTACCATACTATCGAGCTCTCAATCACATTTAATAAAAAAATATAAGATGATGCCTTACTTATTGCATTTGCTATCCGGAGTGTTCATTCGGAGTTGCACTATGGATTAACATAGTTTATTTCGTGAAATGGGAAAAAATAGACCCTGTAACGTAAATACTGACCCCGCTTATAAAGGCATCACTTCTATTGTCTACGGAAGAGATTTGAGAAAATGTATATGGGAGACATCCGACGGAGGAGAGGAAGACAAGATGGCGTCAGATATAACCTGACACGGGCGTTGGAGCTCGACGTGATTGAAGGGAGTGATTATGCGTTAGTTTTTTCTTTTCTGTTTGACGCCGAGGTGCATCTACCCAATCTACCCGAAGTGGGTATGTTTTTAGTTTACTGATGGCCAAATTGTAAAGTTATCAACCCCAACCGCGCGTGCCTGGGCGTTGGAGAAAATCCCTGCTGAGGATGAACGGACACGAGAGTCGGTAGCTATATCGACGACCAAACATGACCTAAGGTAGCATCCTCACATATTATTGACTGAACCCCACGGGAGATGCTGTAGCGGATGGCGCTTTCGAAGTATCGTCATAGACTTCGCTGAAGATGATCGTGGGAATCGGTGAACATCAGGACTGGAGCGGCCTTGCCTGATGCTGAGGAGAAGAATCTGTCCACAAGAGCCATCATTTATCATTTAAACCGTTTAATTTTGAATTAATACTCCTCTCTACTCTTATCTTTTCTCTAAAATGTTGTCGGGGTTTTTTAGAGCCAATAAATACTATGTTTAAATGTGAATAGGGTTTTATTTCCAGTATCATGCTTTATATCCAAATCTTCCCGCACTTCATCCATCAGATTCACCCACGAATACTGAGATAAAGTCGAACAATAGCAGGAGATGTTACAACCCCGCTCTATTTATAGTTCGGCGTCCATCGTTTTATGACCAGTCTACCCTAGTCTGACCTGTGATCACCTCAAATAAGATGCATTGCAAGGATTTCCAACAACTTTTAACCTACACTTATTTATAACTTTTTTAGTACAAAAAATTATTATTTCAGTATGGTAATTTTTTAAATAAGTTTTTGACTATCCATCTAGAACAATTTTATTTTTACTTTTTAGATTTTTTATTTTATTACGTGACTATTTATTAATACAATTATCACGTAGGTTTTAACGAAGGACATTAAGGCTGTTACACTATTAAAATGAAATAAATGATCTATTTAAAAAAAAAAAATTATTTAATTTTACAAGAGAAAAAAATACAATTAAAAAAGTCCCGATAAGCTACTTTTTATAGTTTGTCTAACGGGAGCTTGTTATTTAAAACATCAAATTTACTAATAAGGTTAAAAAATATGTAAAATAAAAGCATTAAAAAAATATATATAAAATAAAAACATATGTAATGATTACCGAAGTCGTTTTAGGCGCGCTTCGCACATAGCAAAAATTTACAAATGCCCTGTTAAAATTTTTCAAAATTTGTTAATAATTAAATAACTGGCTTAAGTTTTAAATCTTTTTTCCATGGAATTGGCCGATTACCATTTAATTTGTATATCGAAGAAAAAACTACTTTATAAATTTTAAACATTGCCAAAATTCCATTATAATTAGTAGAGGGGGGTATTTTTTAAACGCCAACTTCCAATTTATTTCAGTAATCCTGCCCCTGTGTTATTACGTCAATACTCGTAATCGTTTATCACTACGTTTATGACTTAGAATACAAATTATGAAAGGAAAAAAGTTTCACTGGTGAACGAGCACCAGCATGTTTCTCGGCCCTGACACAGGGTACAGATTATACCCCTCGCCAGACAAACACAAATACTATAAATAGTAGGTGATCCTCACTGATTGCTTTCGGATATGTTTTGTAGTTCGGCTTTTGGCGCCGAGCATTATTGCCTGGCTATGCCCACATTCAAAAGGAGATTTGTACGTAATATTTACAGCGGTCGGTGAGCTTACTATAATATCCAACATTTTTCTATCGCAGCAGGTGCGGAAAACAGCATCGCAAATAATATCTGACTCGATATAGATGGGCAAAACGAGGTGTACGATGTTCGTTATTGGAGTTTAAGTGAGCCAGGATGGCGAAGATGGTAGAAAAATGTAATGGGAAAGGGAAATGTTTTGTTTCATCCTTGTTCTTCTTGAAATTGAGTCATTAACGAAATTCTTTGAATTTCTTCCATTATTGCATTTATTGCCTTTGACGCTGCAAAGGAAACAAAAGAATATATTAATCTGCTTGTTATCAGATTAATAAGAAGTTTTGAAAGAATGCCGTTAAAAATATTCGTGATTTACTCACTTATTATTGAAAAGAAAGAAGATATTAAAAATAAAAAATTAAAACCTCAGGCTGTTTTATTTATGTTTGAAAAAAGTACTTAGAGCGTTTTGTTTTGGAATACCGACCGCAAAATTGACCGGTCAGTGTTGTTATAAAATTGGTAAAACCGGTTTTTATAAAATTGACCGGTCAGTGGCTGAGTTGGCATCGCGTTTGGGTCTCACCCAGGCGTCATGAGTTCAATTCATCGGCTGGCTAAGTCCACCATTACGACACAAGCAACATATTTCGCTCTCTGTGATGGTAGTAAGAGATGTTCAATATTGTCAGGTTATTCGTAGCGAGAGAATATTTGTCATTCTTTAAAAAAAATATATCGTAATCCACTCAAAAATAATTTTAGTCTCAAAAACATAAATGTCACGTTAATGATTTTTTTTTAACATGTTCGTACCTAGGATAATCGATGACAATCTAATTTATTAATCATAGTTTAATTACTAAGTTTAGTACTATTTTTTGTGAACTATGTGTAGGGCAAGTTAACAGCGAAACGACGATATTTTCTCAATCCGGTTCTTCCCGCTATAATTAATTCCGAAACTAGTTTAAATTTGTTTCCAGCAGAGCTGCTTGCCAGTGTTTGCCTGTAGTTATGGCATTCGAAAGTTAACGGCATCTATTAAAATGTAAATTCACAACTGCTCAAGAAACTCGGAGATATCGGCCATTGCTGCCATCGCCAGTTACCGACTGTAACTCTGAATATTATGATTTTTCTTTATTTTCACTATTTTACCGGTTGACTGTTTTGATAAATGACACGTCTGCTCTCAAGAGGAACGGCTGTGCGGCCTGTTTCATACAATACTTGATTTTGGATTTGGGATAGCAAATATGATAAAAAAAATTTAAACATACAAAAAACTATTTTTCTCATGGCATATACTTCTTAATTCAAAACAAAAATAAATAAAATACTACTCATCCGTGCAAGGTATTTACAAAAACCTTTAATAAAAAAAAAATATCATTCAATTGGATGGGTATTTTGGCCTCAAATCCATAATTAAGTTACGACTGAAACAGGCAGCGCAGCCGTTCCTCTTAATGTACGGCTTTAGTATATCATTATTCCATATACCTGACGTTTAACGGTGTTTCCTTATTTACATCGGTAGATCCGAGTTTAACTCCAGATGACAAACTATTTTTTTCTTCTTTCTGTTTTTTTTTCTATTTCATTGATTTAATAGTATTAATATCGTTTCAATAATTGGGCGTAAAGCCTCTAAAATAAATGAATTGGCGTGAATGGTTACTTTGCATTGTTTCTTGTCCTCGAAAAACAGAAAGGTCATTCTTAAAACTCTAAATGCTTTTCGCATTCATTCATTTCGCCCGGAATATCTGAGAATCTTTTGCATGGATACGCTAAGCGATTCACTTGGAGCTTTTCCAAAAAGGCGACGTTTGAACTAACTTTGACCCGCTCGAATACAATACTATAATTCCTAATAACACGCTTGGGTTAAACAAAACATTTGTGTTGTAATGTTTTGCACATAAGTGTACCGCGAAATTCCAGCACTAAGCACATTCATATTCGCTGTTACTTACGGTTAGTAGTTTTAAATAACGCTCATAGTTTGGGCTAACCGGGTACTGGGTAATACAGACAATTGTTTTTGAGTAACGGTGACTCTCTAATTTCATTATATTACATGTGTAATGAAGATTGCGATAGTTAAGGAGTAAGGTATCTAACTTTGGTTCTTTGACTATTGCATGAATCTACTACTTGTTAACCGTGTTATTCATGGTTTTAATAGAAAACAGAAAATGGATTATTAATTGAAATTGATTTTAAATTATCCAGAAGTTACTTCTCTCATATTTTTTTGAATTACTAAAAAAATCACGTTATTTCTTTGTTTTCACAAAAAAGTTACCTCTCGAATCTGGAGTGCCTAACATGACGATAAACTTTTGATATTGTCAAATTCTACCTAAAATAGGATTCGTATTTAAATTATAACCGAAGAAAATTTAACTTAGGTGTAACTGTTTTGGAGAGTGTACAAAATATCGGATGACGTCTTTCTGAGCTTCCAGGAAACCAGAAAGTCACGGAGAGATGTCAAACTAAAGTTTGGCTAGTAAATAACTACGGGCAACAACTTCTCCGACGGTGAATAAACCCCTCTATTTGTTTACGTCATAAGGACCGCATTCGTTGCTGACGCGGTCAGGAACGTATTTCAAATGTCGTTAGGGTACAGAGTCATCAGAAAGACTTCTATGGGAGCGTTTAATTCTTAATAACCGTGTTTTTAAAAGCTAATTAATTTGATTTTTTTTAATACCTTACTGAAGCTTATAAATCTGGAGTATTAAGTGTGTGCGTGTCGAAGCAGGACGTGCATTTTGAGGTCCTCATTCCTTTCTGAACCGATTTCCCCGAAAAGTGATATATACACGCGTTCAATTTGTTTTGCTTTGCGATTTAATTTTACCTCTTTTCGTTATAAAGTTGTGTTGGATTCAAAATACATATTTTAAAACGCATTCAAAATAAATTTGGCAGTTCACAAAAGCACACCAAGCTTAACGTGTTTGGAATAAACCGAGGCGACTCTTGTTTATTTATGAGTAGGTACCTACAAGCTCAAGTCTCATTGATGAAAAGATTATTACTTCATAACTCTTCACGTACCTGCTTCATAGTTAAATGCATAAAGGGTACACTTGAAATAATTAATGGTTTCGGGATACAATTTTCACAAGCTTTAACAACAACAACAGCAAAAAACGAAGAATTAATGTTTCATATTATCGTTTTCATTATGAACTTATACCTATTGAATGCAAAGGAAAAAATCTGAGAAAAGATATTGAATGTGATAAATATTGAATATATATATAAATAATATATATATATATATATATATATTATTTATTTAATTTTTATCTTAATTGCTCATTATTATTTCAGTAGGGTTTTATCCCATTTTGTTGTATTTCGTTCAATTTTGTAGTTTTGGAATTGGTAGGTAATTCATCGTATTTCAGAGTGTCCTTTGTGCGCATATAGCTCTATTTTATCGAACATTCAAGAAGAACAAGAAAAGTGACAAGAAGAAGCAAGGAGAGGCAATAAGGGGGAAAAGAGGCAATAAAAGGGAAAAAGGAGCATTAAAGGGAAAGAAGAGACTAAAGTAGGCAATAAGAGCTAAAAAGAGGCTACAAGAGACTACAAGATACTAGAAGAGACTAGAAGAGCCAAGAAGACCAAAAAAAGCCACGACGAGGCAAGTAGATACAATAAAATATCAGGAGAACTCAGAAGAAGGAAGAAGTGGCCAGAAGAACTAAGAAGAACCAAGAATATGTAAGAAGAGGCGAGAAGAGACAAAAATAAAAGACTACGACAGAAGCTTGGGGCTAGAAGAAACAGAAAGCAAAAAGAAGCGGGAAGCGAGAAACGAAAACCAACGCTCAAACAATTCCTTTATTCCTACCTATCCTAAATTCCAAAATTGCCTTATTAGGTTGCTATGTGTACCGGTTGCTTAAACCTCCTTCCTATCAACAGAGCACGTGTTCCAAGTCCTAACAAAACAGTGCCCCTGCTGTACCGGTCGCACCGGGACAGGAGTGCTCCTGGCTGATGTGTTATCGTATCCTATCGTAACTTATTGAGGCTTATAAACCTCATCGTAATAATTTTGTAATTATCTGCTACTGTTATCTATTTCTTTTCTGTGTCTTTTCGGTTTCGTGTTTCGATTTTGGGAATTGTTTATATTATCTTATCTGTGATTTAAAAAAGCTAATTAATTATTGTTAGTTAAATTTTCGGATGTTCCCGTTCCCCTTTCAACAAAGGAATATAACATGTCATAGCCTAAGAATGTCTCTATAACGAATAGCAAAACTACCCACATTTATATATGTACTAACGACCATAATGACTCTTCTCCAATATAAATGTCTCCCTTAACAAAACAAACAAATAAACAAACCCAAAAATAGAATCAGCCAAGTAGAACCTTTAATAATAATTGCTAATTTGCAACTGTGTGTTATGGGTAATAAATTTTACGATCGCCTTATATTATCTTTCGGTTCGTGGAGCGTCGCGAGCGTCGGGAAGCCGGGATGCCCTTGTGGTGGCATTATGGAATCACGTAGCAGCGTCGTGGCGACACTAATCCGACGTCATTTTTTGCCACCCTTCCCCCTTTCCACCCTGACACAGCTCCCTTCTAGGAAAATTCAGCAGTTTTGATTCTATGTAAAATTAAATGATTTTACTGTAATCCTCGAGTGTCAAGATAAGAAGCAGGAAGTGTTATACATCTTTGCTAGGGCGATTCCAAGAAGAATTCTTATTATTTGTTTTCTCAAGTTTGTCATAAAATTTTTACAGACATGTTTGATACTAGAATTTTACCTTTAATATCTACAGCTTTATAGATACATCCATTTTCCTTAATCAACAGATCTGAATATTTTGGTATTATCTCATATTATATGGCGAAGAAAAGTTATCGTACATTTAACCTCGTGAAAAAATTGATTTTAACTCGTTAAAATATGGAAATATCTTTTAAATGGTTTGAGGCAGAGATGCCTCATATTTACGCATGTGGCATCACAATTTTTTTTTTTAATTATTGATTATTTTTATTGATATTTAAAAATGAAAAATGCAAACTGAAAAAAACGACAGAAAATAAAAATATTTCAGTCGCATCTTGGACACAAACCCAGGACCTCTGCCTACATTTTATTTTATTATTCGTTTGTGTTTTCCTGAGTAGAGTCTAGTTAATAACTCTTTATCTCCAAAAAGCGCAGATACAACGCATGAGCTATAAGCCATCGAAATTGTCTACTTGTTAAAAGCATTGAACGGATAAAAAAAATGGTCGAACGAAATCTATATCGTTCGTACCTATACACACTATCATAATATAATGTACACCAATGTACTAATTGACTCAGATAAGATAAATAAGAAGCGAAAAAGTAAACAATAATTTTCTACGCGGGGAAGCATGACGATGGCCATTGTGAAAACTAGGAATCTATGAAAATTTGTATTTACTCGTTCATGAATTCATCAAACGTGTATGGTATCGTTTTATGAAAGTTTCTACATGGAAAACTCTTCACTAAATGTTCATTGAACGAAACCGATGAACATATATACATGGAGTTAACATATCAGTTAAAATATCAGTTACGTCATAGAAAATATGAACGTATTACTCATATGGAGGCAAAACTAGGACCATTCATATCCACCTCGCTAAATTCTTTTTTGAATTACATGCATACCTAAGTACAATTTGTTTTCCTTCCAATACTTTTTCAACTAAAAACATTTTTATAAGAAATCTTACCTAAACAGTAATTAATTCATGTACGTGTGTTTTCATTTCGCTTATTTTTATTAAAATGTTTCTGTTTTTTTTTTTTTTTTTAATTTCGCTTTCACAAAGTCTTCGTAATTTTCTTTGTGGACTAAATTTTCCCTCGCTAAAACCGAGTCACAAACAAAATCCACCTTTCCAGGATTAGCACATCCTTTGACCTTAATACACTAGGTGAGCCCTTGCAAGTAACGAAGTAATTAGATTACGAAACAGCTGATTTTTTTTATAAATAGTTTGAATGTAACATGATTTGTGTGGTTTTGAAGACTCCCAACGCTTAATCAAAGGACATGAAACCGGAAAAGCTCAGTGAAATGAAGCTTTATATAATAAGCGAAATGCATACACCCAGTTAATAGGTGAGCAGCAAGCTACGCACACTTACACCCATTCATTGATCTTATCGATTAAATTTGAGAAAAAAATTAAGATTTTTTTCTTCCGATGTAATTTAGGTATAGGCAGATAGTATTGACCGCCACAGAAATTTATATCGGGACACAATCTTTTCTTCATTCATATTCATACATCGTCGCGTACATACTCTACTGTTATTCTGACTCTTGACATGACCCAATTCAATTATTTAATTGCCAACTTCTTCTACCAATAACTCACACCAAACCATCTAAGCGTCTCTTTCTTAATCTTAACCATTACGCTTACAATCAACATTGCATTATATCCGAATCTCCTCGTTCTTAACATAGTCATATAAAGTTTTACACGCATACGCCTCCGAGATCTCATTTATAGAGCATTCAGTCTACTTTCACACATCCTCTGCCAGTTCCTTTATTACAATGTAATTAATACTTACTGCATTCTAAATAGTTTTATTCCTCTAATTAATTGTACACTGCTTCCGTTATACTATGTACTGATTAGTCATATATCTATTATGCTTCTTTGTATTAACAGCACCGTTTTTATTTTATTTTATATTATGTGTTTGCATTTTGAAAAAAAATGTAATTATATATATAAATGAATACATATATATATATATTTTGTTTAATCTAGCTATGTAGCTATAATAGTGATTAGAAGGGATAGCTAACTCGTTGGAAATGCTATTAAAAGCAAGTGAACGTTTCTGTTACTTTGGCATCTTAAATGGGAGCAATTTAAAAGCCACAAAATCGAATCTCTTGCATTTTTTATCAATGGTGTCCGCTGATTGAAAGCTATAGCCTCGCCCGCTGTAATATGGGTAAATGGGGGTAAGTGGAGTTTGACTGTGAGGGTACTAAAAATTTTAATACAGCCTCTACATAATTCTCACATCTCTCGGCTCTGGCTCGCCTGAATAATTACTAGGGGCTTCGTCACGTGAGCCAGTGCGAGCGGTGGATTTACATATTATATTTCACTTTATTAATAGAAAACCGCACCTGTATGGGGGGTGCTTTGCAAAATTACCCCAGTCTACTATTTACTTTGGAATTGGAGACACGTATTCAGCGTTTCATTAAAGAACCTGCATAGAAAGGGCAGACATTCTACAAACGGTTGAATGAAACATTGTTATTTGTTATGTTTTAAAAAAATATTTTTATTAAGTAAGTGAAAGAACCTCACCCCCCACCCTCCACTCCCCCAGCGCATTTATGGTTTTCACCAATTAAGGGCGATCTTGGCATGTTTAAGCTGTTAGATATGGAAAGTACGGATTGTTCTTAAAATTCGTTACAAGAAGGTTTTTTTTAAATAAAACTACAGTTACATTATATTAGAGATTAAATAAGATAGGTACAGCGATAAGGACAAACACATGGAAGTAACCGTACTAAATATGAGATAGTCGTAAGATTAATAATATAAATAGGATACATAATATTTGAAGTTACAGAGTAAATTTATATGTGGTTAAAGAATTATCAAAAATTATAAATGGGTACTTAGGTAATAAAATGGTTATATTCTACATTGTCTGATATTTGCATATGCTTTTAAAAATATTACTTTTTACTCCGTACCCCGTAAGGTCCGCTGCGTGTACGGCATAAGTTGTGTCGCGTGTACCGCGCTTTACCTCGCTCGACGACGTAAATTGTGTTAACCGTGAAGCCATGGTGGGATCAATAGCTTCGCGGTGTTAAAACACCATGTGAACCTGCGTTGTGCCTACATATTCCTAACTCGTTTCATCATTCCTTCATACATCAGCGAGAGTTAAATCATCTAATAGATATTTTATTTTAATATAAGATCGCCTGACGCTTCATGTATTTGACAGTTTTGTAGGATTAATATTTCTCACGGTATCTTCACCAATTTACCCGGTAATGTTGAAAATATTTATAAGTCAGTGCACTTGTGCAGTTCATAGGTGCTACTAAGCTCACAAGAAAATAAAACAGAACACACATTTTGATAACTAATAGGACCATCCAATGTAGGTTATATATTTATATTCGTTATATGTAAATATTTTTACTTCTAAACTTTTAAATGTTAAGAAATAAACATTTTTTTTTGTATTTCATAAGATCAACGGGTATTTTATTGTTTCGTTCTGTTAACATTCGCCCTGGGTCAAATACATAATTCTTGACGGCATCCATAGTCGAGGGGTAAGGGTCTCGACTACGAATCCGAAGGTCGCGGGTTCAAATCCCGGCGTGCGCAAGTAAATTTTATTTAATTAATTTGGGCTGTTTCACAATTAATTAATTTAAAAATAATTTAAAGCATATTTGCGTACGTTCCAGAGTGAAAGACCACCATTGAAACGTTGCTTGAAATGGCTTTTAGCCGTGTTTGGTGATCAGATCTCAGTAACAAGGTATTTCCCCACCTTCCTCTTCCCCTTAATAATAATAATAATAATAACAAAGCATTCATAGCGCAGTTTTGTGTTGTTTCACTTCAAGTGCGCTTTACTATAAATAAACTTAAAATGATTAAATAACTCCATTCAGTGGTATCCTACAGTGCTACTTTTACATTCTATTCTATTATATTCTTTCTTAACATATTACATACATTCCAGCTTATTCTTAATACTACTCCTACAGTACTCCTTAGGTGCATATTCATCCCTTTCAACCCTTCTCCTTCTCCTCCCCAATACCTTCAGCCTCACAACATTTCCCAATTGGGGATGCCATAGTACCACTGGATCCAGAGCGTTGGGAGCAGTTGGGCTCCATAGGCGGTATTTATATAAAAATAAAGATAAATTCTTTAGAGAACAAATTGAATTTGAGGTATTAACTTGTTGGCGTTTATATTACATCTAACTAAAACTGATATTTAAAGACGATTAATACATTAACTTATGTTATCCACGTCTATTTATCATTTAGAACATCTTTACAAACTATAATATGTCTTCATAAACACAAGTTTTCTAGCCCTCAACAACAGTTTCCTAGATCTGTGTTTCATGTAGTATATCTGTTAAAATATCATAAATCTCCCCCGATTTTCTCACATAAAACCAGCATAGTGTTTTAAAGACAAAAAAAAACATATTTTATGATGGTATTTTATTTCCAGTAATCCGCAAAATATTCAATTTCAATCTAACATCTGTAGCTTCCGATCGTAAAAGTATTCTACCATACATTATACCTTACTACGTTGTTTGTGAAGCTATGGATACGTATATATAATATATGTATTTGTTTTTTAGAGCAACTATGTGAGATGTTTAAAAATATTTATCAAATACCGATAATATATCGAAAAAAATTATATTACATCCTCGTTTCGGGGACAAAGTTATCAAATTCATCAATAAAAAAATGAAAAAACAATATTATCTATGCTTTTTAAGGGAATCGTCGTAAACATTAATCAAAAAACTTCTTTGTCAATTACTTTAGAAGTTACTATGGTGGAGAAGGCTCTAACGGTTCTATTTCAATCCTACTTCTTAAATGAAAGAATATCCCAGTTTATTGTACAAATATACCTTGCGTTAGACACCATAAAAAGAAAACGTAACAATTTTTTTTTTCATGGAATTCCTGTTCACT
>JAHDVE020003793.1:0-86146 GCA_022606495.2 Halesus radiatus | reverse complement strand
TGGATGATTTGTATAATGCCGTTTTTGTGAAAAATCACCTCAAAGGCGCTGTCTACATATTTAATATAATTTTTTTTTTAAATCTGTTCTCCTGGGATTCATCCCAGGAGAACAGAAAATTGAAGAGGAAAATATTTTATAAAAATTAATTTTTCTTTTGAAATAATTCTGATATGGGTATCAAAAGACGCATATTGACATAGTAGTACCGAGCGAGTCGGTGAAAATTAGAGCAGTAAACTCCTTGGCTCTCTTTTGCGAGAAAATGCTAATATTGAAAGCTTTTTTCAATGTCTTTTCTTTAAATACGCAATACGGGTAGTGGTAGAGTAAGTGTAGAGTAGGTGTGGGTTAGATGTAGGGTAGATGTAGGGTAGGGGTAAGTGTAGGAGTAGGGATATATTTTATATAATTATTATAAATATAATATATTTTATTCACTTAGCAAGGAAATAATACATCTTAATATTATTCCATCTTGTTGTTTCGTCACGTGCAAACATTATTTTATCTGTGAAAAAGTTCTTCGCCATTGTGGGAGTGTCATCAACCTTGCAATGACGATTTTCAATGTCATATTAGTTTAATATTTATTTAGAGAAAAACGTCATATTATTATATTTTAATTGTGAAGGACACTTACTTGAGTTTACGAAAATATAATAAAACTATAAAAATATATTTGGATTTCCTTATTTTACTTTTTTATATAAAAGGAGGGAGAAAAAATTATTTCACTGAATATAAACAAGTAGCTATTCTGTGGAAACTTCTTCTGACATATTATAGATACAATATTGATAAATACACGAACTCATTATCTAGAAAGGCAGAACAATTTACAAAAACATCATTTTGCAAAACAATAATGAGTAATTACAAAATTACTGTCAGCTAGCTCACAGCGTGCAACAAGTTATTTTACCGCTGGCACACGAGAGGATTTGTATTTGGCGGGAACTTGACATTTCAGTATTTAATCCATAAATAATTAGTAAAGTTATTAAAGAAAAACCTTTAAATCTGAGTGATGAAGCCTTTTTCTTTGCCAAATTATCTCGCCATAATTCAGTGGCCTACCCTTTTTATATGTATATACTGTTAGCTGCATATTCGAATATTCCCGCTACAGAGATTTTGGTTCGCAATCCGCCCGACAGAGGCACTAATGTCACCTCTGTCGACCAAGCGGAGAACTATTTGACCCACACGTCTCCCGCGAGGATCGGGCAATTTAAACCGTCGGATGGGATTCAAACCGAAGGATAAACATAACCTTACCGATTAATGTTATTACAAGCGTGATGGATATATTGGATTATAAACATTGGGCTTTTTATTTACCGCTGTACATAATATATTTTGTTTAAAAATTTTATTATGAAATCTATGTAAAAACAACTGCAATCCCAAAAACTGAATTTATGAAGAAAAAGAATTGCAGTAAAACACAAACAAAACTGTCACAATGGAGGCATGAGGCTTGTTCGAAATTGCATTCCGTTAGTAGATTGTTTTCTTCCACTGGGGGCCAGAAATCGCTGTGATATCACTACATTTTAGGTAGTGGGTGGCTTACTACCTTTTTAATTGCAGTAAAATGAAATGAAAATTAATAATTGGGGGATTGGACGTCGGTCAAGTAGTTTTTCCCGTCCATATATTTGATATAACCCTGAATTTAAAAAATTGAAACTGAATTTTTAATAAGATTTAGATTTTTGTAAACTGATGCCTTCTTCCAGGATGTTTATTGGGTGGTCAAGATAACAATTATGTAAAAAAAAAAGTCATATTCCCAAAACTTGAGGGTTACGGCCTTTTCCTTAAACACAGTCGTTATGTAGTAAAATAATCCTATTACAATGATTATTTTCTATCAAAATATCTCAGGAAATTAATGCAAGCTTAATAAACATATTGTTTTCTCAGAAAAGTAGTCAAATAGTTGATCTCGCATTCCAAGACAGTTTTCTCTTTGTGGTATGTAGATTTGAATTGTCTCCAGAACCCAAATCAATTTTGATTTAACTATCGGGTAATGCTGCTACTTGAGATATGAAGCTGCTTATTCTTGTGAATAATGTCTAATGACCATTGTTAAGTAATAAAGAGACATAAAAAAAGATAGAGAGCACTAGAGATCTAACCTTGTTGATAAGAAGCAAGGTCACAAGTGCATATTAGCAGAGAAACCAGTCTTGAAAGAATATTTAGGAGTCGAATCAAAGAGAAATAAGGACAGACAGTAGAGAATACATTGGATGAAAAAAAATCAAGGTTTTACCTTCCCAAAACGAACGCCACACTTTTCACACTCGGCTTGTACTTTTTGTCGCGTATCGCACTCTGTACATATTAATTCTGTAACAGTTTTCCTATTGAAGTAATGCTGTTCATTTTCATCGTGACAATAGCGGCACATGTAAAATTTGTTACAGCATGGCGTCTGAAAAACGAATAATAGAAAAACATGTATTAGAAATGATCAAGAATTGTCGTTGAAAACAGTGATACATTTTGTCATAGCACATTTTTAAATTAAAGCATTTAAAAGGGCAATGTGCAAATCAATTAAAAACATTCAAATAATACATTATTATATGCTGTTAAATTTGAATGACAGATGATCATTATTTAGTGCAGATTAACGATTTGCGTTGTTGTGATATAATGCAGTCGGTAGTCAGTAATGATTGCTAAGAAACTTCTATTTATAATTCATCTTGTGTGCATACATGTCAGGGTTCGAATCTTAGAATGACATTTGTCAATGTAAAGTTCATATTCATTGCTTTCACGTAGTGGACATTTTATAAGATACAAGAGAACAATAAATTGGAAAGCGTCGGATAGCAACATAGTAAAGGCATATTGTATGGAAAAATTGCGATTGATTTGCGAAATAAATAACATTCGTATCATCGATTGGTCAATATTTCTGGTTGATACGTGGGACAAAATTACTCACGACAAATTTGGCCCTTCTTTTATAATGAGAACATCCTACACGTTTGGTTTCTGGTGGAGTTTCAGATTCACACGTTGTCTTTTCTGAGTTTTCCATCAGTAAAATTAGTCAAACGTTATTATCAAAGTTCTCGAAAATTTCGAGTTCGCGGCGTAAAACTTAGAATTTCGTAGTGGTTTACAAGCAGACAGATGACGAACATCTCTGAAGTTGGCCGACGAAAACCTTTCAATTAAATGCAGTGAAGTTTTTCTGAATGATGGCAGTAAAGCTGATAAGTCAGGGAATTCGGTTATCAATGTCATAATTTTTTTATCTACTCTTCGATAGATGTCAGGCAAATAAAGTCTTTCGTGTTCTGCACTTTTGTGAAAATGCAACCAGATGTCTCTGCCATCTCGTGGCAGAGCTAGCTTGAAACGAAACGTCGCTTCGTGCGGGCCCGGTATTTCAGTAATTTTTGGTAATGGTATCATTCGGCTTATCTTTTCAGGGTTTCTAGCAAAGAGCAACTTAACTGACATAAATATCTCTAATAGCGACTGAAATTCCGGGCCTTGGAATAAAGAAGAAAGGCCTTCTGTTCGTTGCGTCCCTACAACAAGTGGATATTTGGGATACCAGTCCAATGAATAACTAAACCTAATCTTTACTTAGAACAATTAATTATTACCTGAATAATTTTATTTTTATTTAGAGTAAGATACATAATATTTAAAATGAAACATTAAAGCGCATACATATATTCATTGCAAATCATCAATACTAAATACAATTTTTTTAAATACGGTAACCAATCAAAAAATATTAATTCTTTTCATAAGTACCTACCTATCTGGTTTTTCAGTATTATAATGTTGGCCGCCTGCTTATCAATTTATTAAATGAAATACCGATCAGCTGCTGTGCAACGTTGTATTTGAAATTTTAACATGTGTTAAACTATGTAGGTAATAAATTTTAAATGATTGAATCATTGCGGGCACTTTTTTCCTGATTCAAAATTATATCTCTGATATGAAACATTTGCATATACCTACATTCAAAATTTATTGAAGCAACAGCACTATAATAACTACGTTGTACATAAACGAACTAACAACTCAATAAAAGCAGTTTCTTTTAGTTTAATTATAATAAATAATGTATGCATCAATAAATAAAATACGTTCACAATAATATTATTGCGCTTTAAATAATACACTGTTCTTTCTTCATTCAACGACAATCATAATTTCAAGTATTTTTCCTCCCTCACGTTTATTATCCTCAATTTACGCGTGTTTCAACATTTCCACAAATCAATATATTATTATTACTATAAACTTCAACAGTACCTAACCAATTTAAAAACCAAACCTGTCTCCCCAATCGCTTTCCCTCCGTAACTACGTTCTCCCCCAATAACACACCTCTCCACAATCTCCACCTCTGCCAAAACAACTCCATCGCCTTTGTTTAGTAGTTTAGTTATGGGTAGTTAAGTAGTTTAGTTATGGGTAGTTAAGTAGTCCGTGGAAGGGAATGGCCGACCCAGGTGTCGATGAGGCTCGCTATCCATCACACCGCCAACCCTTCGTTAGCGCGAAGAGGAGGAAGGAACGTGAACAATGTCGAATTGGCACGTGGAATATCAGAGGAGGAATGGAAAGAAAGATGAATGAACTATGTGATACGATGGGAAGGAAAAGTCTGGATGTACTCTGTATAACAGAGAGTATGAAAAAGGCGAGCGGTACGATGCAGCATAATGACACGCTCGTTATCTGGTCTGGGAGACCAGATACAGACAGGGCTTGTCAAGGTGTTGCAGCGTTACTGTCTCCTAGAATGGTGGAATGTATGTTGCAATATGAATGTGTAAGTCCGAGAATAATGTGGATCAGATTCAAAATCGGGTTGACAAGAGTGTTTTTAGTTATATGCTATGCTCCTGTCAACTCCGAAAGCGATGAAGTGAAAGATGATTTTTGGACTGGTGTGAGCGATGTGATGAGATTAAAAAATATGAATGAAAGGATTATAATGGCAGGAGATTTGAATGGGTGGGTGGGTATTAGAAGGGATGGTTTTGAATCAGCTTTAGGTTTATTTGGGGATAAAAGAACGAATGACAATGGAAACAGAATGCTTGAAGTATGTTTAGAGTGAAACCTATTTGTATCAAATACTTTTTTCAATCATAAAGGTATCCATCAATATACGTGGGAAAGAGGAAATGAGAGGTCAATGATTGATTTTGTAGTAACTGACTCTAGGTTGAGAGCCGTCACCGCAGACAGCAGAGTTTTCAGAGGGGCTGAGATAGAAACCGACCATTTCCTGGTTGTGTCGAGAGTAAACCTCTTCCGCGGCTGGCGTTCTAAAGTGAAAACGGTGTCGACCCCAACTAGAGTCAAAATAGAAAAATTGCAAAACGATAATGTAAGAATTAAGTATGAAAATTGTGTAGAGATGAGACTGAATGATAAGGTAATGGACGGTCTAAGCATAGACGAAACATGGGACCACATAAAAGTGAGCCTCTGTGAATCTGCTAGAGAGGTATGTGGAATAAGTACGCAAGGTAGAAAGAAAGGTGATGCATGGTGGGATGATGAGATTAAAGCGCTGGTCTCAGAGAAGAAGAAAATGTGGTTATTTCTGATAGCGGCTGGCAGTGCTTCTAGCGAAAAGAGGGATAGAGCGAAAGAAGTTTACAAGGGATGCAAGAAAAGAGTACGTGATGGAGTGAAAGAACGAAAGAAACGCCTGGAAGAGGAAGAGTGGATCAAAATGACAAACCACTTCCAAGAAAATATTAAACTATTTTGGAAGGAGGTCAAAAGGTCGCGGAATGGTCCAGAAAGTGGATGTGTGAAAGTGATAAAATCGAAAGATGGAAAAATGTTGACGAATGAGGAAGAAATAAAAGAGAGATGGATGAAATACTTTGAAGAGGTCTTCGAAAGCAATCCGAGTGATAGAGATTCCAGTGGCGAGTCAGGTATGAATGACGATGGAGTGAATGTTCCCAAAATTAGCATGGATGAAATTAAAAGATCAATTAGATGTATGAAGAATGGTAAGGCTGTTGGTTTCGATAATATTGCTGCTGAATACTTTAAAGGAAATAGCCGTATAATTCTCACATGGTTATGCAAACTTTTTAACCAGTGTCTAGAGGAGGGTTACACCCCATTAGATTGGAGAAGGGCTGTGATCATGCCTCTATACAAAGGTAAAGGGTCGCTCATGGAATGTGGAAATCACAGGGCTATTAGCCTGCTAAGTTCAGTTAGTAAGCTGTATGGTAGGATATTGATTGAAAGGGTACAAATGAAAACAAAGGATAAAATATGGGATGTGCAAGGCGCATTTATGAGTGGAAAGGGGTGCATGGATCAGATTTTCTCGTTGCGTATGCTCACAGAGAAGTTTCTGGCAAAAAAACAGAAACTTTTCTGTGCTTTTGTAGATCTACAAAAAACATACGACAGAGTTGACAGAAAAAAAGTTATGGAAGGTGTTGTCAAAGTATGGTGTGAATACAAATCTTATACAGGCAATCGCATCGCTGTACGAGGGAAGCGTTGCATGTGTTAGGGCAAACGGTGATTTTACGGGGTGGTTTGACATCACAAAGGTGTTAAGCAAGGCTGCGTAATGTCACCGTGGTTATTCAATCTATACATGGATAATTGTATGCAAGAATTGAAAGAGGTGGGCCTGGGCGCGAGAATGAGTAGTCTGCAAGTATGTTGTCTGTCGTATGCTGATGATGCGGTGCTGATTGCTAACAGTATGGAAGATCTACAGTTCCTCGTATCTAGGATGAACGAAGTATGTATGAAGAATGAGCTAATGATGAATGTAAATAAGTCCAAAATCATGGTGTTTGAAAGAGAGTACGAAAACCGTGTGCAATATAGTTGTGAATGATGAATACTTGGAGCAGGTCGATGAGTTTGTGTATTTGGGAAATATGTTTACGAGAGATGGAAAGACTGATAGGGATATTGAAAGAAGAGTGAATGCAGGAAACTCCATTAACGGAGGACTGAACGCGGTTGGCGCAAACAAAAAGTTGTCCATGGAAGCGAAGCTAGCAGTCCACAATGGAGTGCTGATACTAACCTTGATGTATGGCAGTGAGGCATGGAACTGGCAGAGGAAGGATGAAAGTAGACTGAATGCTGTAGAAATGAGATCTCTGAGACGAATGTGTGGTAAAACCATATATGATCGTGTGAAAAATGTTGAGATTCATAAAGAATGCAAGGCTGATGTAAGCGTAGTGAGCAAGATCAAGAAAGGGACGCTTAGATGGTTTGGGCATGTAGAGCGAATGAACGAAGAAAGGAGTGTAAGGAGAATATATGACGCAAATGTGGATGGAAGAAGAGCCCGGGGACGCCCGAGGAAGACATGGCACTATCAAGTGAATCAAATACTCGAGTCGGGCCATGTCAGAAGTCGGAATAACAGAAGAGAATGTATGAGGCGTTGTATGAATGTGAATGAAGCAAGAAGTGTATGCCAAGATCGAGTTGTTTTGGCGGTCCGTCATCTCTGCCCTGCGGGGAAACGGCGTGATGGTTAGTTAGTTAGTTAGTTAGTTTAAAAATCGAATAAGTAAAATCAAAGAAAAAAATTCTAAGACAGTACTTACTTTAAATTCGTAACATTTTATTATCTCAATACTTTTAGCACTACACATTTTCGTTGCAACAAAGCAGAACTGCATAGGTTGCTACTAAAATTATACCCAATTCCGTATATTATATATTAATAATATATTACTGTCGTATGATCGAGCTGAAATCTCGTGAGTCACTCCATCCACTCCATCGTGCCGCAGGATTCGGGAAATACCACGACAGGACGGCCGCAAGAAGTTACACGATACTAATAGGACCGGTTTAGCATAAAACATGTTTCGACAACCTGGACAAATAATAAATAAATAAAGTGTAAGCCAGGGAAAAGGGGACCATTTTGACATTGATAAAAAATAAAATAAACAGCCGCATCTCGTCCGGTATACCCTCAGATCATAGAATATAAGAGATATGCTGTGTTCCATTTTTACTGCCGATTCAAATGTCGCCTGTTTTATAACCAATACTACTGGACGCTCACGCGTAAGGGCGAGAGCTATTATTTCTTCATTCAAAATAATGATTGTATTATTACGCAATATGATAAACATAATGTTTTTAAATAGAAAAATATTCATTAAATATTTTATAAATTTGCATAAGCTTAGTATTTATCAAAATCTAATCAGAAATATTACATTTTCTGACCGTCCCATTTTATGTTTTACAAAATATTTAAAATACGAATATGATTTTTAAAGTGGAGAAAAGTATTTTTAATTCTTTCTCGTTGCGTTTTTGTAAATAAACATAACCAAAGATTTGTAATCCGCGTTACAAAAAAAAACATTAAAGTTACGTAGTGTTAATGAAAAAATTAAACTGAAGACTGTTCTTTTTTTTAATTTATCTTATCGACATGTTACAGAAAAACCTTGACAACATTTTTTAAGGATATTCAAAATTTAAATGTTTTTGTAAAACATGCGTAGAACGGTCATAAATGTGTAATATTTCTGATTATATTTTGATAAATGCTAAGCCCATGCAATTTAAAAAAAAAACCAAAAAAATATTTTTCTCTTTTAAAAACACCATGCTAATCGTACAAAAATCGTACAAAAAGTGCACAAAATATTATCATTATTTTGAATTAATACATAATAACTCTCCGACGTCCCTCTCCCCGTTAAGCGAAAGTGCCCGCCCTCTTTCCATACCTACACACCAAGCGCGTCAATTTGGTTGGTACTAATACTGCAACAAATTTTTGTGTGTACACATTACGAATTTAAATATTCTATAATGATTGAAAAAGTCCCATTATTAATTTTTCCCCCAAAACGGCATGTTCGTTTTTGTTCGTAACTATGGCGTTATTAACGTCACGCCGAGCAACGTCGTTGACAGCCGTCTTACCAGCCAGTGGCGTCTACATCATTATGACGTTTTAGCCAGTTCGAACCGTTTGGAATTGTGCAGTTTTAGATCGTTTTTAAAATCAATAATTTTGAATGAAAATAATAAAATTAAATATTTTAGTTCAATGATCAGAATGAGAAATATTAACATCTTCACACAATTTTAACGGTATCCATAGTTTGTGAAAATACTCTATCATATTCGGTCAGAACGTTGTGCTCTAATACAAAGATGGCAGCCAATATATGGGAAATAATTGAAAAATAATATTAATAATTCTCAAGGGAAGTATGAGATTGATAGAAATGACAGAATTAAAGTATCAGTCGCGAATGTATATTTTATTTTCTGTTTAAGTTGCTGATGTTATTTTCAATAAATAATATTATAATTAAGTTGTAAAGCTTCAAAAAATTAATTCTAATTTTAATTAAAAAAATCATTTGAATTAAAAAAATAACATACAATAGTAAGTTATATAATATTTTTAAAGTTTATGGAAATCTAAAGTTTTCAAGGAAAGTATACCAGAATTCTGAATGTATTTCGAATTCTGTGCCTTAAAAGAGCTGTACGGATACGGATGTCACGGGTTGCTTACCCATGCAGTACACCATCATTATGTTCAAAATATTGTAAGGATTGTGGTCGGAAGTCAAAAGACAGATTGTCCCCCTTTCAATCAGTCATTCACTCTTTGAGAAGTCGACCCTCTCTGACGATATACAACATATATAGTACATAAACCTACCTACAATCTGCTAATTTTATGCATGCCGTATCTATGGTCTTTGACCTATTGTTATTGTCATTGAACTGCACGTGTTGCTTTTAATAATTTATAGTACCTGCCTGTCTAGTGGTCCTGCTGCTTTAAACCTCTCTTGAACGTCTATAATTGAATGACTGAATAATGAACTCCAATTCATTTTTTTTTTAAATTTTTGTTTTATCAATAATGACGATCAATCTTAAATATCAGTATCGTTTTTTTTTCTAAAGTAAGTTTTCATGGTTAAAATAATTTTCAAAGTTTCAATTTTTCAAAGGCCTCCAAAACGCTCCAAATCTATGGCCGGTCTGTTTTGATCAGTTTTGAGGTTAGAATGTCAAATGTCAAAACAAAAATGAGCTTTACCGTACATAATTGTATATTCCATTCATGGTAAACCATAACTAAACATAAGAAATAAAATTATGTACCTTTTTAGAAACTTTAACTCAAAGAATAATAATAGTACTTTGACCATTCACATTATCATAATATCCGTATTGATAATTGGTTTGATCATGAATACTATAATTTCTTTCGTGAATAATAGTTGTTTATATTAAACGACAATTATAGAGCTTAAAGTCACCCAAATTAAGTTAATATTTTGCCAAAACAAAAAAAAAAACGCATTTAAAATACAAAACAAGATTGAAAAATATTTCTTTTCATACTATTCCAAAAACAGAATGCTCATGTGAATGCAATGGTAACAGCATATCACGGTGTTTTAATGAGCTGATTTTTTATACAATTTTAAATAACGTTTTATAAATTCTACGTATAATTAATTATACATAATGAATAATAATAATAATTGGATGATTTGTATAGCGCCGTTTTTGTGAAAAATCACCTCAAGGGCGCTGTACAAATATTTCTTAACTAATTATGTACAAACAGATACAGAAAAACATACTTACCTGGCAGGTCGCTTCAGATGAACACAGTTTTATTAGAAAATTTTATTTATACAGATGATAGTTTTACATGGTTATTTGTTGCTCCTTTTCTATTGATGTTACATTTATTAGAAGATTGGTGGCACAAGAAGAGTTGGTATTTATTGAAATACTTATAATTTTTAGGACTGGAAAGTATTCATAAAATTAATTTTAGAATTCGAAAATATCTATAAAATTACCTTAAGAAGCTTTTAATAAATATTAAAATTTAAAAAAATATTATTTTACACTTTGGTTATTTACAGTGTTGCGGGCTGTGGACGCATTTGCGCACCGATGCGTGAATTTTATTTTTTTTGTTTTTTATTTTTTTATGATTTAATTACTTTAGGTAAGTACTAACCGGCTAGCCTAGCTAAGCAATTTACAGGTGAATTTCTTCAATTTATGGATACGATTGTCTGAGAAGATGTCTTTTAAGTTTAGTTCTGAATTCTGTTGAGTCTTTGATAATTCTTAAGTCATGCGGCAGTTCATTCCAGGCTTTAGGTCCTGACACTCCGAAAGCACGATCACCGAACTTAGTATTAGGTTCCTTCAACCAACTTACCGATAGCTGATGACGCTGCTGACCTAAGGGTGGACTGCCGTGAGTTGGTATTTTCGGGAATACACAGTTCTGATAAGTAAGCCGGAGCCATTCCGTTAGGTGACTTAAATACTATCCAGCAGAGCTTGAACTGGATTCTTTCAGGACATATGAGCCAGTGGAGATTTTTGAGATGCTCTGAAATGTGAGAATATTTAGATACGCCGGTGATAAGTCTTGCTGCAGCGTTGAATACTGATTACAATTTGTTAATTTGGTATTTGGGGAGACTCGCATATATTCCGTTGCAGTAATCTAGACGTGACACAACGTACGAATTTACAAGCAGTTTAGTTGCCTCTGATGGCAGGTTTCTCCGTACTAGCTTTATTTGCCTCAATTGAAAGAACCCTGTACTTACAGTTCTGTTTACTTGACTTTTAGGGGAAAAGTCTGCATCCAGATTGACACCGAGTAATTTAACACACGTCTTCGGAGTAATGTCACTTCCTGAAATATTTATTGGGGCGTTATCAATGATTTCCTGACGTCTGCTTGTGGCGGTCCAGAGAAACTCAGTTTTTGATGGATTCAGCTTCAGTCTATTTGAGGTCATCCAGCGAGTTATTGCTTCTAGACACTCTGCTACGCTAGTTTTTTGTCTGTCTATTTCTTCTGGTAAGCAGTAGAAATAAACTTGCTGGTTATCAGCATAGCAGTGGGATTGAAGACCAAACGATTCTATTATTTTAGCTACATCATTTGTGAAAATGATGAACAGCAGAGGGCCCAGAACGGACCCCTGGGGTACTCCAGATGAAAGGGTTGCATATTTTGATTGGTTTTGCTCCATCTTCACTGTTTGTAAACGATTGATTAAATTCGATGTCAGCCAATTCTTAACGCCACAGTTTAAACCAAATGTATCAAAAGCGGCACTCATGTCTACGAAGCCTCTACGTAGGTAGGTAGTCCTCAAAACGCGGAAGTAATTATACGAATAACACTCTGTTTAAACCACATTTTTATTAATTCATATAAAAGGCATTGCAAATTCTCAAAGAACCACGATGAGCAATTCAAGTAAAAAAAAATATATATATTTTTTTTTAGAATATTCACCGTCTAACTCGGTTGCCAGTTCTTTTTTAATGCACGTTCTCATTGCAAAATATTTTTTAAAAGTTTGTTTTCTTACTCGTAAAAACAGCTTCAAGTGGCGCCATACGCTTTTGCACCAGGTGATGTCATCATAGTTGTCAATCTACTATGATGACGTATAATATATTTAATCATAAAGTACATTATTGAAATCTGGGGAAATGCATGTGAAATATAATTAAATGAATTATAGGTAATACATAACAGAGTGGAAGATACTCTCAGTATCGCCCTGGTGAAAGACCACCATTCAGAATTGAAACGTTGCTTGAAATGGCTTTTTAGCCGTGTTTGGTGACCAGATCTGAATAGCCAGGTATTTCCCCATTTCCCCACCTTCCTCTCCCTCTTCTCCTTCCCCTCCCCAATACCTTCAGCCTCACAACATTCCCCAATTGGGAATGCCATAGTCTCACTGGCTCCAGACGGTTGGGAGCAGTTTGGGACTCTTGTGTGGTGTTCATACAAAAAAAAATATATATATATATTTTTAAAGCCATTATATTTTTTCACTAAAGTTCTTTATTGAAGAAAAAAATTGGGGTGGGGGGGGGGCGCCAGATATCGTGGAACCGGCCCTGGCTTCTTTTTTTGTTTTTTTCGGAGAGGGAGCTACCGTGTTCGTTGTACAACTTTTTTTGAATATAAATAATATTACGTGAATTTCAATTAAGATTTGATACTATATATAAACAGTGCAATATTACAATAAATTACAATACCGTTCTGCCAGAATAGCACTAGTTATGTCTCCGAAAACTATTATTTGTTCGACGTTTAGCACATTACGGTAATGTTGATAAGGGTTCTCATAGAAAACAGGGACTGAAAGGATTCTCCCGTTGTTGGCGCGGGCAAAAACGCTAATTAAATTGTCGCCGGTGTTACCGAGTAGGTGGGTACGGTTGTAATTAGTATTGTGTTTTATTGTATGGTGCAGCTTAAGAGGAACGGCTGCGCTGCCTATTTCATTAATAACTTAATTTTTAATTTGAGGCCAAAATACCCATCCAAACTGAAAGACATGTTTTTTCTTCAAATTAAACGTTTAGTAAATATCTAGTGCGTATGTACTTTATTTATTTAAGTATTTTAATTATGAAGTATGGACCATTAAATAAATTGATTTTTCGTGATTTTAGAGGCACCTTTAACAATTATTTGGAGGCTAACGGTGGTTTAAAAAAAAGTTTTACCCCATCTACTTCAAAAATATAATGAAATATAAAATTTATAATGGAAAAAAAACAGCATTATGGTGGACTTTAAATTAAATTAAAAATGACCAATTTACGTTGGAACACAAATTTGCCAGATATAATTTAAAATAACTACGCGAAAAAACTTTTTTTAAATGTTTTGTTTTTATATTTTTATTTACCTAATCATATTTACATAGCAAATATGATATATATTTTTAAAAATACGGTAAATCCACAAATAATTTTCTAAGTTGCCTCTAAAATTATGAAAATTGATATTTTTCATGGCCATACTTCATAATTCATAATTTAAAACAAAAATAAATAAAATACTTCTCGTACGAACTAGATATTTACTGAACCTTTAATTAAAAAAATATGCCATTCAGTTTGGATGGGTATTTTGGCCTCAAATCCAAAATTAAGTTATGTATGAAACAGGCAGCGCTGCCGTTCCTCTTATTAGTGGTAAATAGTGGTGGGGATAATTCGAACACAAACTATTCTGATTCAACGTGAAAAATATTGTGACATTTAAAAAATCTATTCGGACAGATCAACAAAAGTCGATTCTAAATATATATTGTATACGTAAGTTTTGTTCTACATAATATATGGTTTTCCAAGTAATTAATAAACCGCTTTTGACGACCCGCGACGGATCAAAATGCCCTTGATGTTATTCCACCCCGTTCGGAGCGCCATTTATCCAGGTACAGTAGAGAGATCGGATAGATTGACTAACACATTGTGACATCATCTGATTCAAAATTGAATGGAGCTCTTATCATTTTAAATCGGGCAAATGTTGATATGTTTAGGTATTTAGCGATATACTTGTAAATTAGATTACATAATTAGGAATTATTTTGAATAAACGACTATTTAATGAATAAATATCATTAAACAAATTGCAATCAACAACGGTTTTAATGTGAAATTTATAGATAGTATCATGTTATATTATTATATTATTTCAGAGTGGAAGATACTCTCAGTATCGCCCTGGTGAAAGATCACCATTCAGAATTGAAACGTTGCTTGGAATGGCTTTTAGCCGTGTTTGGTGACCAGATCTGAATAGCCAGATATTTCTCCACCTTCCTCTTCCCCGTCTTCTTCCCCTCCCCACTACCTTCAGCCTCACAACATTCCATAATTGGGAATGCCATAGCCTCACTTGCCCCAGACGATTGGGAGCAGTTGGGACTTGTGCGGTATTCATATAAAAAAAAATTTGATCTTAAGTTTATCCACAAATATTTGACGGTGGAAAACAGGAGAAAAACTTATTTTTAAATAATCATACTTCAAATTTAGTAATTAAAAAAATATCCCTAAGGTCTATAAATTAATTAATAACGATTGTAAGTTTTTAATGTAGGAAAGACTTCTAGAAATTTTAATCTTAAGGTGTTTGAGTAATAATTGTTATTCTGAATTTGCCAGCCAAATTTCAGAAACAAATAATCATTCTTTTGACAGAAATAAACGTCCAAAAATTAAACTAAATATTATTAATAACCATTTTTTAAAGTAGCCATAGATTTATTTTCACAATAATTCCTACACTATTTATAAAACATCATTATATTTATTTTGATGCCTAGGTTATTCGTTGATATTGATTTCTTTTATAAATGTAATAATTGGTGTTTTATAATAACTTGGTTCAATTTATACATTTTTTTTTTACTCATAGCTTTTATTTTTTGTCTATATCTTTTAATTTGTCTACGGTTATATCATATTTTTCAGTGTACTTTGCATCATGATGGGAGAACGATTGATTTTGTATATTGATATTTATTTATTAAATTATGGTTTATATAAAATATCTCCTAATCATCACAAGCAACATCTTCCGCTTACTGTGATGGTAGTAGGAGATTTTCTAATATTGTCAGGTTATTCGTAACCAGGGAATATTTGTCTTTCTTTTTAATAGAAAAGGAGAATCGAAATAATAGCACAAAGTGAATTTACCTTAATTGTAGGAGTGCAAATATAAACTAGATATTAAAACATGGAAATCGAAGGGAAATCTGTTTAGTTAAGTTAGGGTAGCCGAGGTGCATTTTCTATTTGGGCCGTCAAACCAAATAAGTTGAAACTGATTGATATACAAACATGACCAAACGTCCCAATCGACAGTTGGGCGAACAGACATGGCAGCTGGGTAGGTACGGATTAGCAAGTTTGCCAACCAAATGATCGCAAAATAAACGCTACCATGTAAGTTGTCTGCTCCATGTATAGGCATTTGTGTCGCTGTTCCTGGGGTTCATACTCCTTATAAGTAATACTCACGGGCGCATTACCTATAAGTATTAGCCCCCGAAAAATTACAAATATTTTGATTAAACATTAATTAAAAAAATATGCCTTTTGTCATACGAGGTGTGTTCAAAAGAAAAGATGAATTTTGAATTTTCGTTTTTTTTGTTGTTATTTTGGTACACATATGTTTATCATATGTTAGCATTATCAGCCATTTTGGATCAGTGGTTTTTTTTGACAACTGGAAAGGTTAGTCACGTTTTGTTTTTTCTTCGATTTTTTACTAAAAAAAAAATTAGTAAAAAATATCGATTTTTTTGATTTTTTGAAGAAATGCTGACAAGGACATAGAGAACAACGCAAATCTAAAATTTTACTTCAATCGGACTGATGATGCCTCAGATAACGAACCTAAAGTAAAAAATCGAATAACACACAAAAACGTAATTAACCTTTTCAGTTGTCAAAAACAAACCACTAATCCAAAATGGCTGATAATGCTAACATATGATAAACATATGTGTACCAACATAACAAAAAAAATCGATAATCGAATGTACACAGCCCGCGAAAATTCAAAATTCACCTTTTCTTTTGAACACACCTCGTATAGTAATGAGTTTTGCGATATTGTTTTCTTTCGAAAGGGATGTCTTATTTCATTTCTTCTTCTTATAGAGTGGTTATATCTGTGTTGATGTTTATTAATATTTCTCAAGAATTCAGAATTTTGTTGGCCGTTAAACATTTTAAAGAGAAAACTATTGCATTTAAGTTTAGATCCCTTAGCATTTTTTTTTTAAACTTTGGAATATTTGTTTCATCTTAAAATTATTCGCATGGTTTTGTTTTGCAAAATATATTATACCCAAACATTGCTTCAATTTTTGGCTGCAATAATTCATCAAGCCTAAAAATCACTTTCGCAACACAACGAGTGAAAATGGACTTAACCGTTTGGCCCTCATGAATTTTCACTATAGAGTACCAAGAGATTGATGCGGACTATGTAGTAGATCAACTTTAAAAAAATGAAAATTTGGTAATAAGAGTGATTTTCTTACGCAAATAATTACAAATACATATATTGAATATTTTTTAATGTATTTTTTTTAAATGATATTTTCTTGAACCCCCCCAAACCAGAACTTGGCTACACCCATGGTAATTAATACTCGTTACCATCCGGGTGTTGCTGGCTTAGAGTAACAATATACTGCCAGCATTGACTACATTATGTCTCTTTGTGACACGTCTCTCAATATTGTTTACAAGTTCAACAACCTCTCGATTTCGTGCTAAACTTGTATGATCCCAAAGATTCGTATTAGGGTCTTCCGATATAATATCTTTGTATGCACACCTAATTGAGTTTAGCCAAGTCAGACGTGATGGTTTAGTCAATAAAATTTATGAACATGGTACCTATCTAACCCGATCACCCGTTGTATTTATTACTGTTTTTCTTATACCTATCTTCGTCAATGTCTTTTTTTAACAATCAGTAATAATATATAACAAGCAAAACCTCCGGGCAGACGGTCACATTTGATTAAACAATAATAATCACAAAAAATCCATCGAGTTCTATTCATTAATAATAATATTAATAATATTTTGATGATTTGTATAGCGTCGTTTTTATGAAAAATCACCACAAGGGAAATGTACAAATGTATTTTTCCAATGCTCTATCTTATAACTAACTATAGACAAATCTATTATTATTATTTATGATTAATAAGTTGCATTCACCAGTTCATCGATCTCTAATACCAAACTATATGTATAATGCATTTGACCCATGAACGTGATGCCGCGTTAAAATATACATTTTATTAATTTTATTTGCAGGCAGATAATATTATACACGATCATACTTACCTGGCAGGTCACTTCAGATGAATACTGTTTATTAGCGAAATATATACGAGTGTACGATTTTGCACGCAGATGACATAATATTGGAAAACACATTTCATTGGAGATATTATTAAATCCTAGTATTTATTTTAATAATTATTTATGTTCTTATATATATAAAAAAATAATATAATAATATTTCGATTGTGACGAATTCGCAAGTGACATTCAAATTCTAAAATTAAAATAAAACAATTCTTATTTTTATAAACAATAATTATTAATCTAAAACACTCATCCAAATTGAAAAAACCTTCCGAGCAAAGATAAATGTCGCCGGCAGGACTCTTGTCTTAAGTTTTAAAGAACTTTAGTTTATCAATTAATAAAACAATTCTGATTATCAGTACTTATATACGAATTTATACCGCAGTTCTTAAAACAGTTGGTGGTCAGCATAGTTGTATTACACCCAATTCATCGGGGTTCAAAAATCTGGCAAAAATATAGGTTTTTTTAAAAAAGTGTTTTCTTTTCTTTTTAAAATATATATTTTATTATTATTTACGGATTATAAAAAAAATATTGTATTATAAATAATAATTCTGATTTTTCACGAGTTTGCACTAGTCTACTAATAAATACATAAAAATAAATTAAAGCTGTCGTAGTGTAGTGAATATAAACTGATATAAGTGTGTGTGCGCGTGTGTGTGTGTGTATATGTGTGTGTACGAAGCAAGGTCAATTTGACCATTTGGTGGTGAAATTTCACAAAATAAATATCGAAATTCTTTCTAGAACAATAATAATCTATGTCATTGTCCTGTCTGGTACCTAGGAGTCTAAAAACTCGAGGGACCTTATGCATATTGGCCACATTAGCTTTCTTTTAAATTGGTGAAGATCACGCTTCCGTTGATTTTCTATCGAGTGACTGTGACCCGTAGAATCGGTTCATTGAATAATGGTCAAAGGGAGAATTTTTTCACATCAACCCTACTCAAAAAAATCATACCTCCGCTTACAAATCACTGAAGAGTCACAGCGAATTAATTTTCAGGTAGGTACCTAAATAACTGAGGGCCGGTATTTCAGTATACTCAGGAATGTTATGGTTTTTTTGACAAATTACGAATACTCACATTATTGGTACTTGTTTAACTTCCCTTTTCGCTTAGCAGACTGTTTAAGATTTTAAGAACATAAAAATATTAACATTTTATAAAAGAAAAAAAAAATGCAAAAAGTCCGGTTTTTTGTAGCTTGTCTAACGGAAGCTTGTTATTCAAAAATTACAGATTATTGAATATCATCCTTTATCAATTAATATAACTGACATCCTCATCGCTCGGTGAATCTTCGAAATAATAGCCCTAAATAATCTAAACATGTTAAAATGCTTTCCAGTTAGCGCGAGTAAATTAGATTCTTCGTGAACCAGGGGCGGTATTCCCATTCTATTTAAGGAAGATTCCTTACGTTTTTCCTTAGGGTTAAAGGCTTATTGATTAACTGCGGAATTCCGGTGAGACATAGTAAAAAGATCCTAAATAGATTGTCAAGAGATTATTAGAAAACACAAATTGTTGAAATATCTTCAAGTGACATAAGATTGAGTGAGTCCACCGCCTTCGGAATCGAATTCATTCGTACCGACTCTCTTCAATGCCGCTTGACGTGAATTGTCAAAAATGTCAACATCTATATAATGTTCACTAGCTAATTATGTTTAAAGTAAATAATAACGCAATTGATAATATACTTAATATTGAGTTTTTCTCTTGTTAAAACATCTCAAATATTGAGATTTTCTCTTGTTAAAACATCGCAAATATTGACATTTTTGATGAATGTCGTTCGCTGAATTTAGCTGACAGCTGTCATCCGATAGAACCGGAACCGCAGTTAAGTAAGAAGGCTTTAACCCTAGGGAAAAACTTAAGGAACCTTCCTTAATAAGAACGGGAATAGCGCCCCTGGGTTCACGGAATTTGAAAGGATGTTTATTCAAGGTGTTTACTTTTGAATTTATCACAATACAAACTAACAAGTACGTACGGGCATTGTACATAAAAATGTGGTTTACACTAACGGTACACATAACCTTGAAGATTTTGCTGGACAAATTACCCAATGCCAACAATAAACCGGAAAGTGATAAATTATTTTCTACCTACTCGGGCGTCTAGAAAAAAACAGGGCATTCAAAACAAACATCGCATAAAAATAATGCACACATAATCTAAAAAAAATTACACTAAATATTTGAGGTTGCCACTAAAACACAGTTTAAATATTTGCTCCTTTTTTTGGATTGAAAGTCACTTTCGATATGAACCTCATGAGAGGTATGTTTAGGGACCATCTCTGTTCTTTCTCCTCTTATTTATCTTCTCCCACTTCTTACCTGCATTGAAAAAATTCTTATCTACACAATTTTTTTTTGTATTAACTTGAATAAAAACAGTTGAGTATAAAACCACTATCCCATATGGTAAATAACAGTGATGCGCATCGCTGCATGAACAAAGGTGGGCTGTGTGTAGTTTTTCAATTTCGGGTATGAATTGTGTATTCAATATTTGGAAATAACACTTTTCGGCCTCCGTGATCGAGGTGTAAGACTACGAATCCAAAGGTTGCGGGTTCAAATCCCGGTTTGCGCAACTAAATTTTATTTAATTTATTTGTGTTATTTCACAAATAATTAATTCAAAATAATACGTATTATATTTGCGCACGTTCCAGAGTGGAATATACTCTCAGTATCGCCCTGGTGAAAGACCACCATTCAGAATTGAAACGTTGCTTGAAATGGCTTTTAGCCGTGTTTGCTAACTAACTAACTAACCATCACGCCGTTTCCTCGCAGGGGTAGGCAGAGAGGTCGGACCGCCAAACAACTCGATCTTGCTTCATTCACATTCATACATCGTCTCATACATTCTCTTCTGTTATTCCGACTTCTGACATGACCCGACTCAAGTATTTGATTAACTTGATAGTGCCATGTCTTCCTCGGACGTCCCGGGCTTCTTCTTCCATTCACATTCGAAAGAATTGATACCTTGCCTGAAATGGCTCTAGCCGTGTTTGGTAACCAGATTTGAATAGCCAGGTATTTCCCCACCTTCCTCTACCTCTTCTCTTTCCCCTATCCACTACCTTCAGCCTCACAACATTCCCTAATCGGGGATGTCATAGTCTCACTGGCTCCAGACGGTTGGGAGCAGTAGAAACTTGTGCGGTATTCAGATAAAAAATAAGTAAATAATTATTACCATCTATCACTAATTGTTATGGCCTTGATGAGCGTACCAGTTCCTTACTAAAGTCGTGGAAAAAATAATTTTGTTTAGAATTTGTGGCCGTTTTAATTTTTTCTACAATTTTTCTTAGGGGAGGAATAGCTTTTCAGCCTTTATGAACTCCACGCCACTGGAAAATAGGTAGGTAATAGTTAACGTTTATGTAAGTAAATTATCCTAAATATACATATCCCTATTATGGTGCTTTTGGTAAAATCCTTTAATCACCGGACTCTTTCGATAAATATTATATTGCAGGAAGAGTTTCGACGATCCGAACGAATAGGGCCTCCACACGAGTGGTTTGCCCGATACTGAATAAAGCCACCGCTTCGGAAGGGTCGACCATCTGGTCGTCCTTTCCTAAAGTTGGAACGCTTGACTTTAGGAAAGGACGACCGATGATCGAACCTTCTGACGCGGTGGCTTTAGTCAGTATCGGGCAAACCAGTCGTGTGGAACGCCTTTAAGTCGTCGAATCTGCATTTCTGGAGAATGAAAATAAAGTTAGATTCGACTTTCTACGCCGGATGTATTGTGCAGTTTCTTTATTTATTTACTTTTTATTTCCAATTTTTATTAAGACTATCGAATAGAATACATGACATAATTATTACAGTAATGATACATTTTCAACATCGTTATGGTGATGATTCCAGTAATAGGTGGACTCTCGTAAATTTCGGCCTAATATCAGGATTAATTTGATCATTAAAAGATGAGTCATACATGTATTTTATGATTTTAAAGGAAAAATTATATTTATTTATTTTTATATTTTTAAATATGTGTAATTGGTTACATGTATTCTAATATGAACATAATATCTTAAAAACAATTTTTTTTTACAATTTAGTTACATACAATTCAGAATTACAAATTAAACTTTACAACTTATTACACTAAAAACTACACTTTACGTATTTTATCACTTCCTTCTTAAATTTCAAAACATTTTCCTCTTCTTTTACATTGGCCGGTATTTCTTGAAATATCTTCATGGCTCTGTAATATAGCAATGAGTTTTGCGATTTTGTATTCTTTCGAAAGGGAAGTTTTATTTCATTTTTTCTTCATCTATAGTAGTTATGCTGTGTTGATATTTATTATTTTTTATTTAAGAAATCAGAATTTTGCTGATCGTTAAACATTTTAAAGAAAAAAACTATTACATTTAAGTATATGATTTGCTTAAAATACAATATGTGATCCCTTAGCATTTTTTTAACTTTGGAATATTTGTTTAATTTTAAAATTATTCTCATGGCTTTGTTTTGCAAAACAAGAAAAAAATACTGTTACAATAATGAATATCAGGAACTATGATGGCATTGTATAGAGAGTGTTAAGAGACATACCGGACTTACTTTAACCAGCAATTCCTGACCATATTTGGAGTAAAAAATGTAGTACATCAATTTGATAATACAGGGAGATCAGGACTTACGAAAAAATACCCTTAATCAGTAATTCCTGCGCTTATTTGGATTTTAAAAATGTAGATGGCATTTTGGTCTCCGGTGAATTGTTCTTTTTTAAAATTCATACAAAAAAAAACTTTTGATTGCCGTAACTGCCCAACTCCTCACTCAGACTGTCCTATAGCTGCTATGTTTTTAGGTGTAAAAAAAGGGATGGCATTTTTATATCACCAGATACAAAAATGCCTTCTACATTTTTTTTATGTCAGGAACGTGCTCATTGGCGCAGCAAAGCGGGGCGCTTTGGGTAATGAAGAACCCCCCCCCCTGGGCACAAAAAATTAATGTTTTGTTAGTATTTTAATTATATAAATCTGTGATTAGTGAAAATCTTAAAACTGTGATGAATTTATCGAATACGGCGATAATGTATGTCGCCTGATCACCGTCAGACTTAGTACGAATCTCCCCACTTGTTTCGTCACCTGTCCAGCGTCAAAGTCTCGTGCCACGTCATGAACGTATGATGTCTGTACATGTGTACGTCAGTGGCGTCCATTGCTCTATGATCAAAGGTAGGCTGTGTGTAGTTTTTCAAGTTTGGGAATGAATAGTTGAAATTGAATATTTGAAAATGGCCATTTTATTATCATCTTCTGATGATTGTCATAGCCAACTGAATAAATGAGCGTTATCAAATTCATGCAAAAAATTCAATTTGTTTAGAAATTTGTTACTGCTTATAATTACTTCTCATGGTTCGTTTTCTTTGTGTTAGGAACAGTTTTGCAGCCTTTATGGACTGGACGCCTCTGGTGTACATTGATGTATGGGCAGTTTTTTCTTGAAGCTAACAAACGTGTGTTCTGCACTGTCACTAAAATGTTAATTTTCAAATTATCTTAAAGTATCGTATGTTTATACAAAAAAATTAACAATAAAATATCTAAAAATGTATAGAACACAGACGTCACAATAAATAGACTTGCCCTAAGTACCATTTCGAAGGCTGGAGGCAAAGGTCACGTGACACCCATTTTGGCACCACCCTAGTTCACTGCCGTCCACGATTGTTTCGCGTGATTTTGACAGCGGTAAGCAAAATAGAAAACATTTATAAAAAAGGGTACATCCAAATACTCAAACAAAATATTCGGTTTTTGTAAATAAGCCTAGCCGATTTACTTATTTGGTGTTTAATTAATTAAAGAATCTTTATGTAATATTTGATCTGTGAACATTAATGATTTGTTTAGACCCCGCTATTCTTTGGTTCTCACAGCCAAAGCACAAAACTACACAGAATTGCGATACCGAGTATTACGCCAGTCAGCGGGGGTGCCATGCATAAGGTGGGGAAAATGATTTTTTTTATTTTATTTTGTGAAGATTGGGACCCTGAAAAAATTCAAGTTTTCGAACTTGAGTGACCTTCGCGTTAGCCGCCATCTTGGATGAAAGGTGCCATAATTTGGTTTTCCAAAAAAACTAAAAGAAGATAAAATCGCAAACATTTTATGTTCGCGCACTTTTTTTGTAAGTATGATATTATATATAACGAGTTTCACCGCCGGAAAGATAAGATTTTTTTCCAAAAAGTCGTCAAAATCCCCATTGTATTTTATTATTTCTGGTTATTCATTACAAAATTATTATAATTTTGCGTGCTCATTTCCACACCACCACTTACTTGGTGAGTAAATGCAGTTTTTATTTTTATTTTTTTATCGCGCTATCTTCAGTAGGTCTAATCCACAGATGTTCCCATTTCTCTAACAGAGATCGAAATGGCGATTTAGCCGCTCGGAGGGAGTTACCGGTCACGGTTTGGGTTGACAGTAAAGTTGTTGACATCTTCGTCCTCAATGTCTGTGCTCCTGAGAATCTAGGCTTCCATTGATGACATGTTTTCATTGTACTCGGTACTCGCTCTCGATGTGAACCTCTGGTGCATTTTCGTATGATTGTCAATTACAGCATCCACATACAATAGAGCACTTCAAACCAGACTATCTGCAGCCACACGCTCCATCCAAGTATTTTCACAACGGCACGACATGAAATTCAATAAAGTCTCTGGTGCTGGTTTGTCTGTCATTGTTACCGGATCGAGACCATTAGTTCTAAGTTTCCAACTCCAGTCTCTTGGATTTTTTTGAATTCCACACTTTTTTTTTAACTTGATGGTTCGTCCTAAACGCAATTTCAGTTGTTCAATAATTCTACCTGTTTTTTGAGGGGGTATTATACCATACCCCCCAGACCACTCCGGTAGCACCGGCCCCCCTGATCAATTTTTAGGTGCGCCACTGTACTTGCTGGTACATTCTGTATATCTACGTATGTATTATTATTTTACTAAATTTTTACATAACGAAAGTTCGCCGTTTTAGCTTGATACAGTATTAAATTTTTTCTTCGATAACGTCGATAACCAATTTTTAAAATAATCATTTTTTTTTAATTTGTGGAGGCATGATACGAACATAACAAAACTATATCTAAATGTACGACTTGGTATAAAAACACCTTTTTGATGCAAATTTACATTCTCACTAAGATAACGTTGCCATTTATAGTAAAAATGGCGACGTTATCTAAGTAAGAATGTAAATATCCACCAAAAGGTGTACTTTTGAGCTTCCAAGAATTAGCGATCATAGAACAAGCGAAAAAAAAATTCTGTTTTCGACGAGTAAACACATCGAATTGCAAAGATCCCTTTTAATATGTTAGTACCGCACAAGAGTCCCAACTCTTCCCAATCATCTGGAGCTAATGAGACTATGGCATCCCCAATTAGGGTATGTTGTCAGACTGAAGGTTACGGGCAGGAGGAGAGGATGGGGAAGAGGAAGGTGGGGAAGTACCTGGCGATTCAGATATGGTTACCAAACACAGCTAAAGCCATTTTAAGTAAAGTTTCGATTTTGAATGGTGGTGTTTCACCATGGCGATACTGAATGTATGTATTACTCTAGATAGACTTTGTAAGCCAACCATGAGTGAACAAAAATATCAAGTAATATGCTACTTTATTGAAGAAAACGACAGTTGAGATAGTGTGATTCAGAATTGAAAAACATGCCGAATGGTAAAAGGTTATACATATTTCCTTGCAGCTTATTTTGATTCACCCTTTCCTTTAGCATTCGAATTTGTTTTTATTTTCTTTGCGAATGAGTTGAAGGAAACGGTGCCCGTAACCAGGACCGCCGCAAGGGGTGTCGCCAAATGCGTGCGAAAACAAAAATAAAAGATTAATATTTTTTGTGGTTTTTATATTGAAGGAGTGAACACATTATAATTATTATTATCACTGGAAAATGTCTTTCCACAATTCATAAAAAAAAAAATTTTTTGACGCAGACAGTCATATTTGTTGTTTTATTTCAGTGATTCACGCCTTTTTATCCAATATCAAGATGTTAGCCGGCCGCAAGGGGTGGGGTACTTACAGGTTGACATATTTAACTTTGCAGTCAAAAGCGGTGTTTCTAGGCCTAATGTGAAATCAAAAAATTATTGCACTTGATTTTTATTTCGTTTACTTAGCCAAGTGGTCTGCACGAAAGGGCCTACGGTCCGCACGAAATGGGTTTGCGTGCCGTGGGTTGTGCATTGCTGTTCTAGTTTAAGGTGTTTTTTTTTTACGTTCAGACTTGTTGATTTAGGCTTAAATATTACAGGTGCAAGTATTTAAAAATATATATATTAAAATAAAAAACCGCAACTTTTACTAATCACCGTAATTTAGCGACAATTTAATTCTAACGAAATTACGAACTAAGTTATAATCACTGAATTCTGTTGTAATTTTTTGATCGGATCTCTACACTTTAAAAAATATATATTATTGTAAAATGGTCGCACAACCGAAGAAACAGTTTTTACCCTACTTTCATAATATATTATATTCATGTAGATGTAATACAAAATTTTTTCGTGACATCTACAATATTAGTACAAGACGCACCATTTTGAATACTGACGAAAAACCATCAAGTCTGTTTGTGTAATTTAAATAATTGTATTGGTATTCACTTTCAGATATTAATAATACACAAAGAGAATAATGTTATATGCAATCGATTTTTTTTACTGATATCGACGATTCAAAACTCAACGGGTACCGTACTGAACTTGTTTTCCGTGTCTTTTGTATTAGTATTATATTTGTTAATATATACTAATACATTAATTATATATAGTGGGTATAAGTTCCCACTGTATATAATTAATATTATACAATAAAAAATAAAAAAAAAAATAAAAATAAAAAAAAATATACATATATAAGATATACAAAACAATGCCATTATGTGAAGTACACATCTTCAAGCATTATTATACAATAATCTTTAAAAATATGGCATAGTTCAAAATGAAACAATAACAATGAAAAAATAATAACTATTTTACTGTTGCAATGAGCCGCCATCTTACGAGTATCACGAGTCTTCAAAAAATGTTAGAACGTACATTACTTAACTGATGTATTTTGTGCTGAGAACAATGTACTTATGCACTATTTTAATAAACAGATGGTTTGGAAAAGACTTGGAAAAAACAACGCTCTTTCAACAAGAATACAAAGTTTAATTATAATTGAGAAAGTAATATCTCATCAGATGAGAAGAGAATCTCTCATTGTCTGTTCCTAACAACAGCAGTAAAATAATATAAGACGGCACAGATAAAAATATAAATAAATAAACAATAGGCACGTATGCAGATATCACAGGCCTCTGAGAAGTCGAATTCTATCAGATTTTGATATTTTTAAAATCATTTCATTGGCATTCAATTCGATGGGCGGCGTACGACTGCCCCGATCCTCGGTCGCCTGCGTGCCTCGCACACATTGCACCTATGGAAGCGGCGGCCCTGGCTGTAGCCCAATTGTCATCACAGTCGGATTACATCAAGGATCAACTCTGAGCCCCCTTCTGTTTACGACCATAATGGGGTGTCTCGCCAGGAATCTTCTACCGTTTTCATCTGTCAGATGAAAGCCCGTCCAAGCATCTTCTATTCTCCTCATCCACTGTAAGGATTGAATTATTAAATTCATCCAACCGAAATTCAAGGTAATTATTACAATAAATAATTCAACTTTTTGTATGACAAACTTCTGCTTTCACTCGGTATATCTCATTTCTTTTAGTTAGTTAAGTTTGATAAATAAATTATAAATAATGAATAAACATTAAAAAAATGACTCCACTTCACTACTTTATTGAGTAATAACATTACTTTCTGTATTCCCAAGTGAATATTTGTATATTCTTCCTCAAAAAAACTATGCAGACACCTTCTTTAAGTAGGTAGATATCGACAATGTACAGTACCCACCGGTCGGTGGCTGAATTGATAGATACGTCGGGTTCCAACTCAGACATCGTGGGTTAAATTCCACCGCTGGGTCAAAGTTTTCCATCATTACACAAGCAACATATTCCGCTTATAATGATGGTAGTAGAAATTTTTCAAATATTGTCTGGATATTCGTAACCCGAGAAATCTGTCTACCGTTTTTTGAAATGATAAAGATACAAAATGTTGCTTAGAAGGTCTACAATAAGGAACATCAGTGAAAAATATAATGTCTTTAAAAAAATGCATTCCGATAGAATAGCGAACATCGTTTCCGAATACTTACTTACATAAGTTTTATTGGTTATTCGAACAATAACGAACTCCAGTTAAAAATATAATGGCTTTAAAAATATGTTTTCATATAGATCAGCTAACGCCAATTCTGAATATGTAACTTTTATTACATATAAACGCAGAATTTATAAATCGTCATTTAAAAGTGAATAAAAAATCATCTCTTCAAAACACCTTGTTATGTTGGTACCATTGCATTTGGAACATCTGACGTCACGTGCGTATTCTCTTTTTGGTTTAGTATGAAAAAACTGTTTTTTTTTGTTTTTTGTATTTTTAATGCCTATTTTTTTAAATTTTAACTTGGCGACTTTAAGCTCTATAATTGTTGTTCAATAAAAAAAAACTGTTATTACTCAAATAAATTATAGTATTCATCAGCAAATCAATTATCAATACGGATAGTATGATAATATTAATGCTCAATACTATTATTATTCCTCGAGTTAAAGTTTCTAAAAAGGAACATCATTTTATTATTTACGTTTAGTTATGGTTAACTATGAATAGAATATAAAAATATGTACGGTAAAACTCATCCTTGTTTTGACATTTGACATTCTAACCTCAAAACTGATGAAAACCGACCGGCCATAGATTTGGAGTGTTTTGATGATCACTATTGATAAAAAAAAATTGGACTGGAATTCCTTATTAATATATCTAATTTGAAAAATAATTCGTTATCTAGAATTTAAAATGCCCCTGACGTAATTCGGACACGATGAATTGTGGAGAGATTGACAACTATAGTGACGTCATCTAGTTTCAAATCGAATGGAGTTCTTTACACTTCAACCGCAACGTAAACAATTCTTGCTTACAAAGGTACATTTATTTTTCCATGAAAATGTGTTTTTTTTTACTTAGATTGTGAAGTCATTAATTCATTGTTTGAAGTTTCTCATTGTATGACGATATATAAATGTTACATATTCATTATGTTATTTATCCCCTGTAGTTGAGGGTAGTTATAGCTATTCCTCAACAAAACTTTGGAATGATGTACCACTATCTCAAAGGTAGACATCGTAACAGTGTTTCAAAAAGTTCCGCAGCGGTTGCTGGCTTCACAGTCAGCTACACAACATCATTAATCAAATAAAAAATGGATACTTGCATTAGTGATTTCTTTTTTTAATGTTTGTAATTTTTATGTTTTGTGATTAATTTTTTTTTTATTCATTTCATTTTATTTTACTTGAGTGTAGAGATTTTGTGTAAGATATGTAACCTTTACTTCATCTAATTTCTATAGGCACTGCTGAAAACCAGCTGCACTCCGTGCTCCGGAATGTATAGTTATCAGTGACCTTTTCGGAAATTGCTAAAATTAGATAATATTTACAAAATAAGCAAAATAATTTATTGATAAAGAAGTGTTTTTATTATTTTTATTCACGAACTAATTTATGCCCTTTACGCCGCCGTTGCACTAAAACGACCGTAAAACAAAAAAAGCCATAACGGCGATGCCAAAGTCAATAACAAAAACCAGTTGCCGGAGTAAATGACCGATTTACAGTATTTAGTTTTACAGTAGCAGTCTTAATAAATTATTTAGGCATTACGCAAATAATGTACATCGATAGATACTCGGTATGTAGTCGGTATATACTCGGCTTAAATTAGATCCACTATTATGAAAAAATGGTAAGCAGCAAGCTCTAAACAGTCTAAACAGTCGGACCGAACTTACTTGGGCAGGGGGAATCGATTTTCATGCTCTAGCCGTTATTTATGTTCACCTCGAGTATTAAATCTAATGAGCTTAGTTATCTGTAGGTATACAATAAGGCCGCTTTAATAATTGAAACTGAGCGATCCCTCAGTTGAAAATTAGTACAAGCGAATATTTCACATTTCAGCACTGCAAACCGATGAATTTAAAAAAAAAATAGTTTAAGTATCATTAAATTCGTTTTTTTTATTATTATTTATGTTAAATAATGAAAAGTGTACTACGCATATATTATGATTTTCACAGAATAGATTATTTAATTTTATATTACCACGAAACGTAATGGACTACTTGCTACCTAGTTAGCGTAGCAAGTAGGGAACAAATTTATCTTTGTAAAACTTACTAACGTCAAAAATAGAATGTATCAAAATATCATCAATAACAAAAAGTCGAGTTGTTTGTTGATTATCTTTTACCCGTGGATGAGCCTCAGTAATATATAATTTATCTACTCGGATATATACTTACCGAGGATGTTCTTCTGTAAATTTATTACTTATTACGAAATATGAAACATATATCTCTACCCATTTTTAAAAAAAAATTTAAATTTATTTAATTTCATCAAATTTAAATATGACAACAAAAACATTAGACACTCATCTCCCTAGGACAGGCCTGTATTGAGATGAGCGGCTTTACAATTTAATAATGATCAGTAAATACTAATAAGTAAATAATAATACATGAATAAAGAGTAGTAAATATTAATAAATAAATGATAGTAAATATTAATAAGAAAATAATAGTAAATATTAGTAGTAGATATAATAATACACATTAAATATTATGTAAATATTAATAGGTATATAATAATAAGTACATAATAATGATAAAAATAGGTAAATAATATTTAAATAAAAATAAAAATAGGTTAATAATAATAAGTAGATAAAAAATAAAATTATGTAAATAGTATTAAGTAAATAATAAAATGTAGGTAAAAAAATATAATCATAAGTAAATAGTAATAAGTAGTAATCATAAAGTAATAAGAAGTAAATACTAGTAAGTAAGTAATAATAAGTAGATAATAATGATAATATCGAGCGTATATAATGTTTCAACATTGATTACAACATAAGGGATAACATGGATAAAGCGAAATCACCACTCTCAGCTAACATAGATTTTTTGATCACTTTTTTAAATAAATTTATCGTACCTATAGTTTTAATGTTGTCACTGAGCCTATTATATAACAAAGGAGCGTTACAAGAAAAACTCCTTTGTCCAAATGATGTTCTGTTATTTGCCGGCTGATACACTAGAGAAGAACCCATTCTAGTATTGTGCACTTGTTGTGACCTTATAGCAGTATCAATATTGTTAAAAAATTTACACAGAGCTTGTATTATGTACAATTGCCTTACTGTCATAATTTTACTTTCACTGTATAATCGGTGTGATGGATATAAAAAACATTTCGTGTACATTATTTTTAAAATTAATTTTTGAGCAACATTTAGGGACTCTAGTGTAGTCTTGTAACATGAACCCCAACATACAACATTATATGAAAGAAGAGATTGAACAAGAGCATAATATACAGTTTTTAGTGTAACTTTGTCCAATATATTTCTTAGGGTCTTGAAGAAATAGGCTAGTTTTCTTATTTTGTTTGTTAATACAGTAATATGATCATTCCATTTTAAATATTTATCAATTATTAAGCCAAGATATTTTATATTGTCTACTCTTTCCAAAGATTGACAATTGCACTCGTGTACACAACAATGCATTGTTAAGGAACGGTCTACAGAGGGTTGACTCACGGAAGAAATGCAATGATGTTTTTAGTAATTAAATATATTTACGATGCATAAAAATATGATAAACAATATTTTTTAACATCATTTTATATTAATAATATTTTTTCTTTCATCAGTTCTAATTTTTATAAACCTTCATTAGAGGCTAATTCTTGTTATGTCATTTACAAATGTTCTTGAAATTTATCTTTGTTATTATACAGGGTGATAAGGGCTCTTTATTGCTTACATATTTGTTTACATTACAGTCTATGTATTACACTTTATGTCATACTACGTAAAAGCCGAAAGCCGGTAATGATTAAAAAAATATATATCTGAAATACCCTAATCTGTCTCTAGTTTCAATTCTCGTTAAATGTTATGGCCTCAGAGTAACAATTATTACTTTATGGCTATTATTTATAAGGTTATAATAACAAATACTCCACTTCAGTTTGTGATAAAATAAAATAAACTATCTTTTGTACATATATGTAGCAGTGGCGTGCACTGCTCTTTGACCAAAGGTAGGTTGTGTGCAGATTTTCATGTTCGGGTACGGTATATTGTGTATTGAATATATGAACATCCCCATTTTATTATCACCTTTTGCTGATCGTTATGTCCAACTGAATAAATAAGCGTGCGAGTTTTTTACTATTACTCATAAAACAGTTTTTTTTTACTGTTATCTTTCCAATTATCTATACGGGTCGTTGATTTTCCTAGGGTAGGCACAGTTTATCAGCCTTCATGGATCGCACGCCGATCAAACAAAAAATAATATACTGCAATACCTATAATGACAATTTATTTAGAAAAAACAGACAATTCATCTCAACACTTAAAATACAATAATTAACGCCATCTGTGTTCGTGAATTTTCATAATAATTACAATTCGCCCTTAAACCTACTATGATAGTAGATAGCTTAATGAGAATATGATACCTCAACAGCGTTCCGCCAGTTCCAATTACTACTGCATAAGATAGGACCACTAGGCAGAACCTACGCCCTATTTTACACTTTGGTTACGAGAACAAACTAGGTTCTTTACCATTTAATTGGAACGGCTGCACGTCCTGTTTCATACAAAACTTAATTTTGGATTTGAGACCAAAATACCTAATGGTCTTTTTTTTCATCAAAAAGTATAGTAAATATCTAATACGGATTTGAAGTAATTTATTTATTTTTGTTTTGCATTATGAAATATAGGTCATTAAAGGAATTGATTTTTCGCAATTTTAGAGGCACCTTTAATAATTATTTGGGGGCTAACGGTGATTTAATAAAAAAGTTTTAATTTGAAAACATAATTAAAAAATAAATAAACATTAAAAAATATGTATGTTAAAATAAGCAGTACGGCGGACTTTAAATTAAAAACGGCCAATTTACGTTGGAATGCAAATTTGCCGCACATAATTTAAAATATCGACCCGAAGAAACGTATTTTTTTAAATGTTTTGTTTTTATTTGTTTATTTACGTAATCACATTTACATAGCAAATATGATATATATTTTTTAAATATAATAAATCCGGAAATAATTTTCTAAATTACCTCTGAAATTATAAAAATTGATTTTATTTCATGGCGTATACTTCATAATTTAAAAAATTAAAAAAAAAAAAAAACTTCTCATGCGTACTAGATATTTACTAAACATTTAATTATAATTAAATATTTTGATATATTTTTATAATTATTAATTATAAAAATATATCGATCAGTTAGGATGGGTATTTTGGCTTCAAATCCTAAATTAAGTTAAGTATGAAACAGGCAGCGAAGCCGGTCCTCTTAAATAGACTCCTAGTCCATGGCAATGATTAATGAGCAATGGCGTGCATTGCTACTTGGCCAAGGGTAGGCTGTAGCTTTGCAGGTGTTGATAATAAGCATTCATCTTGAAACCCCGAACGTCTTAGATTAACAAGGTACATTACAAATAAAAATATTAAAACTCAACTTAACGGGGAGAGGGACGTCGGAGAGTTAATTCAAAATAATGATACTATTGTTACGCAATACGATACACATAATGTTTTTAAATAGAAAAATGTTTATTAAATATTTTATAAACTTACATAGGCATAGCATTTATCAAAATCTAATCAGAAATATTACTTTTTTCTGACCGTCCCATTGTATGTTTTACAAAATGAAAAACATGTTTTTTTTTGTAATGCGGATTACAAATCTTTGGTTACGTTTATTTACAAAAACGCAACTATAAATGATTAAACATACTTTTCTCCACTTTAAAAATCATATTCGTATTTTAAATATTTTGTAAAACATACAATGGAACGGTCAGAAAAAAGTAGTATTTCTGATTGGATTTTGATAAATGTTAAGCCTATGTAAATTTATAAAATATTTAATAAATATTTTTCTAATAAAAAACATTATGTTTATTGTATTGCGTAATAATACTACGATTATTTTTAATTAATAAATAATAGCTCTCCGACGTCCATCTCCCCCTTAATATTAAGACAATACAGTTAGACTTTCTCATAATGTTGTTGAATGTTTATCAATTTTATTGCCGGTTATGTTATATATCGCCAACCGGCTACCATGTTAATAATCGTGCGTGGTCAGTATTTGCATGCTTTCATTGCAAACTACGACTAAAAGTTAATAATCGTGCGTGGTCAGTATTTGCATGCTTTCATTGCAAACTACGACTAAAAGTTAATAATCGTGCGTGGTCAGTATTTGCATGCTTTCATTGCAAACTACGACTAAAAGTTAATAATCGTGCGTGGTCAGTATTTGCATGCTTTCATTGCAAACTTCGACTAAAAGTTAATTTGATGGACAGTAATTTTTATTATTATAATAAAATTAAAATGATTATTGTGTTATTATATTATTACGTACAATAAAATCGTATTTTTCATTATCGACAATATTCGTACATTATTATTAATTTCATTACAAAAGATCGATCCGCTAGAAATTGGAAGGATTGGCTTTGAAATATTTCCATAGATGTCAGTCACCATTGGCAAAACAAGGACAATTTATGAAAAAGTATAAAACCAGAGTTTCAAAAATGATGACAAGGTAATTTCAATATGAACCTTTTTGTGCAAAAATTTCTTGGAGTAATACTCCATGTAATCCAGGTTTTGGAAACGAAAACAGTTGAACAGAGTGTAATATTGACCGATATTACGATTCATTTTTAAGTGAGTTTCGTTGTTTCTTCGATGTATCCCATGATAAATACACACACATATATATATATATATATATATATATATGTAACATTTAGAAAACATATGTTTTTTTTTTTAAATTTAAGAATATTTAATTACAAACCTAATGATTGTGAGAGACATATTGTCGTATTTATTTCTTAAAATTAAAACATTTCTAATGGCAGGAATTTCTTTCGTAATTTTATTATATAGTTGTGTGTCCTTTTTTTTGTAGTGACTCCACACAGGAATTAATTTCTCTCAAGGTCTATATCATCTATGGGGATACTGTGTGGAGGGTCTTTTATAGGATAGGAAGGAGTGAACTTGGGTCTTGAAGAGACCCATGCCGTAGGATGGAGGAAACACAGAGAGCGGCAGATCATTCCACAACCGTGTTGAACACAAGAACCAGTGGTAGAATCGACCCGTTCCCATGAATAAACCTACAAAAATAGTATTTTGAGGAAGACAATATTTTTTTAACACTAGTGGAACCGGGTCAGGTTCCAAGTGAAGAAAATAATTCTCAAAATAGAAACATTTTATTATCATGAAGCGATTATTACGTAAGAAAACTTTAGAATTCACGAAAAAATTGTATTTTTATTAAAGTTTTTTGGTTTCAGTAGATTTTTTTTTATCCTTATTTTTTTTAGGGTAGGCTGTGTAGGCACAGCTGTTCAACCTCTATTGACTGTACGCCACTGATAATGAGTATTGTGAAGCAGTTGACAACTTCATTATGTCCCCGGGTAAAGTAAAAATCAATATATTGAAACATATTGTGTTCAAAATGTGAAGGACATGTTCTTTTCCCTTTTTCCTTGCAGGTTCCTACCTGTATGACCTTTTATATTTTTTTTTGCTGTACAATGATTATATTTAACGTGTTTCTAGGAAAATGATTTGTGTATATGTAGAAGCCGGGGACGACCGAGGAAGACATGGCACGATCAAGTGAATCATGAGACGTCGTATGAAAGTGAATGAAGCACGAAGTGTACGCCAAGATCGAGTTGTTTGGCGGTCCGTCCTCTCTGCCTACCCCTGCGGAGAAACGGCGCGATGGTTAGTTAGTAACTGGTACATTACATGTTTTGATGTTTGTGTTTGTAAATGATCAATGACGGTAAACAAAGAAAAACATAAATGAGCTATAAACACCATAATATTGAAGAAAAGAAATTGTAGATTATTTTATTTAATAGTCGTAGTTCCCATAGTAGGAACATAAACAAATCTTTCATTTATAAAAAAAAACAATTGAAGTTCTCTCATAATATTTTTAATAACTCGTTTTTAGTATGATTTTCCTATGTTTATTAATTATTGTCGTTTGACTGCCACCTATTGGCAACATTAGCACAAGTTTGTAAACAATGATAATGAGAATAGGTACTTGAATGCCGCGCGATAAAAATCATAACAAATGGCGGATTTAAAAACTAACCGCGAACATTACATCCGGCGCTGACGTCATTCGCCAAAAGTTCGGACACTCGAGTTCCAAGAATGATATACCTACATGCAGTCTATGTTTTATACTAGACTAATAATGAGGGCGCCGCGATCGTTTGAAAGCATCGTTGAAAGGTTTTAAATTGTAGCACCAAGATGGCTGATGGGAAGATGAATGTCTGTGAAAAGCACAATGGTCCAAGAAACGGTGCTCAGAAATTGTTGGTAGGTACTTTCCAAAAGGAGATGATGCTATATTACATTTCAAGACAATTTATTACTTGGCTCTTTTGCAAGAAAGATAATTAATCGAAATAACCACGTATTCACGGATGTACTAGATGTTAAATAAATAAAGTAAAATAAAATCTAACATTAATTATGATGTTATTGCCTTGTTTCCAAAACGAACTGTCGAACTCGAAAGTGAAAACATAAATTTCCAAGACAAAATGAGTAGCTTGGTGTTGCCATAATAATGAAAATTTTGATTTCTTATGTTTATGTATATTATTATGACAATATAATTTGAAAACCGACAAAAGTATTTACATAATAAAATTGAAAAACTAAAAACTGACCAAAAACTGCGAATAATGAGATATTATGAAATATGGTTTTATCTTATTTAAAAATGATGATGCTATTTTGTAAAACATTATAAATAAGAAAACATGCCGCCAAACGTCAGTTACCACGTGGTTTGTGTTGCCAAGTACAAAAATGTGTGCATCAAGTTTGGTTCCCTACGAAGATTAACGTTTATTCGATCAGCTGGTTTTGGTTCACATTAAAGACAGGGTAAAGTAACTCCGTCTCTCTCAGGTATATTCCCGGATCTCGAGGGTAATCGGTTCTGCGTACTCGGCAGCTATGCGCACAAGCTTGCGCGAAGGCGGGTAAGGGACGTACGTCGTAGCCTATTGCGAGAGACGGCGACCAGACAGTTTTTGTCGCGCCGCGTTCTTGTACGGGTGTTTCTCCGCCCGACATTTTAACATATCTGTCAAAAATATCGGAATCTTTGCTATAACACTCGCACGAAACTTGTTTTGAAAAGTTTTTAATAAACACAACGGCTTTGTAAAGTACTTCGCCGGTTACTGCTGCGTCTCTGCTGTTTGTTCTAATATATAAAAAGTTTTAGTCGCGAAGTTTTTAACAGTGTTTTAATAATAGCTCCACTCGATTTGTCAATTTATGCCAAGTTCGTCGAGTGATAAGTCGTCGGATCTAAGTATTTAAAAGTAAGTTTTGATTATCATGATTCCATCTTATCAGTGTGTGCAATAATCTAACTGGTCGACTCAGTTGACTGCCATAAACCTGTCCTGTATATTATTATTCGTGTATATTGTGTACATAGCCGCGGCGCCTCGCATGGCTGACAATTTGCCTCGGTTTTATAATGATAATACTACCTAAATAACGTAATACCATGTTCGCAACAATTATTATTATTATTACGGACTCGTTGTCAAATAACAATATAATTATTCGCGCCAGATTTTTGCGCTATTGTTGTTTTCGTCGCAAAATATAGCGAACGTCGGTTTTAAATTAGTTTAACAAACGAGGTCGCAGAATAATAATTTGTCAGCCTGCATTGGCTGAATTCCAGTGGCGTGCAGTCCATAAAGGTTGAGAAGCTGTGCCCAACCTAAGATAAACGAACCCTAAAAATATATAGTAAATACCCAGAACCCTTATTCTTAAATACGCAAAAAAAAATTTATCATTTACAATGAATAACAACTAATCACGGGAGACAAAAAATAATGCTTTTAAATTCATTTTAACTTTGGTAAAGTTTTACGTTTCTGTATGGTTTTTAGGTAAGTTTATTTATTTAACAAAAAAAAACAAACTAAGAACCGAAAAACCTATTTTATACGTAATTAATATATTGTATTTTATATAATATAGGTTTTTAGGTTCTTAATATATTTTGTTTATTATTTTTTTATTATAAAAAAAAATAACCTAAAAGCAAGGCAGTCCTCTGTTTTTTTTTTAAATACGTCATATTTCTGATTAAGATGCATTTTTTAACTTGTATTTCTATTATTGTTTCATTTATTCAGTTGACCACAAAAATAATAATCCGTCGAATATGATAATAAAATGTATGTTTTCAAATATACAATTCACAATTCTTCATACCCGAACTTGAAAAACTACACACAGCCTCCTTCCTACCTTTGGTCATAGAGCAGTACAAGCCACTGCTGAATCCAGTTCTATTTAACATTCTACTTATCTAAATCTAATTACCGGTGTTTAACACACGAAATTATTTCCCTAAATTGCAATTAAAATCCTGACAATAAGCAGTTAGATTTGAAGTAATTTTTATTTAATGAGCTAGTTCATATTTTCCATGGTACCTATCGTAAACTAATATGTAAGTACTTACTTAGATTGATTATTTTTAATTTTTTTAATAATATTACTTTACTCGGGTACCTACTTGTGAAAAATTACAAAGCGACTTGACTCGCCACGATGAAAACTAGGAAATTTTGTTGCTATAGAATCCATAAATATTACACAGAAATAATCGTCCGGTAAAACATAACTTGTACAACGATGGCCATTGTGAATAACGCATTTTATTAACTGTTTGTGGAGAGAATAGTCACGTGTAAGCAATTTTTTATTATTTTGAAATGAAGTTCAGACCACATATGACTAATGGTAACTCCAAACCCTCAAAATCGCACAAGTTTAGTGCCCTTTTGATTTTGGGACGATGATATGTACGGTAGAATCATTTTAAAGAGATTCTTGCTCATGTAGTTATGTACTGTATCGCAGGACTACTACGGGGTAAGAGGGGCCTTCGGGCGGGTGTTACAAACTATTTCAAACCAATTTGAACCACCATCATCGAATGTCCCTAAACATCACTTTATAGGTTGCTCAAGTAATATCACAAATAATTTATCTGTAAATTCTATACCGGTAATTAGGAAAATCAAAAAGGAATTGTAGCTAAAACAAAATTGCTTTAAATGGTTTTCAAACTGCATCTATTTCCAAACATTTTGTGGTGTATTTCATGGAATTTGAAGCTTATGAGGTTTTTTGTCCTCAATTATCAATTTTTTTCCTTCCTATCTAAAAATTGGCGGCTTTCGTTTTCCCATAGGATACTCTCACAAGCTACTGATACCGTTAAAAATGTGTGGAAGATTTAGTTTAGCCGCGGCAAATTTGTATGAAAATGTATTCAAGCGAACAGGCAGCTAGATATTGTTGGCTGCGGTAGCCAGTCGAAACATGGCTGCAAGGAAGTGTGACGTATGGAATTTTATGTGGCTGCCGAGGTTGGCCTCTCACTAGGCAGCCTGGCTTAAAGTTTATATTTCTGATTCTGATATTCGCACAAAAAATTGTAATTTTAATATTTTCGTTTATAATAATTGATTTTAAAAACTATCTAAAACCGCACATTCCGAAACGTCAACGTCATTATGATGTACATAACGCTACTGGCTGGTAAGACGGCTGTCACCGACATTGGTCGGCGTGACGTCAACAATGCCATATTCACGAACAAAAACGAACATGTCGTTTTGGCGGCATATCAAAAGTGACACATTTAAGGCTGGCCGCCACATACATTTCCATAGTCGCACTTGGCTGCAAGCTGCCATGGCTGCCTATCACCATGTTTCGACTTGCTCCCGTGGACAACAATTCCGGGCTGCCTAGTGCGTTCGTTTGAATACATTTTCATACAAATTTGAAGATCTATTCGCCGCGCAGCCTGGCTGCCTAGTGCACGGGTAATCGTTATAGAAAATTTATTTTTAAACATAATAATAAAATGAAGATGCCTTCATTATCGTATTTTTTTTCTTAATTATTGTAGATAATGAAAAAAAACACAGTGAAAATACCCTATTGTTGGCATTTCTGTCTTTAGCTACTCGTTCAGGCAGTAACCATTTTTTTTATGAAATGCGATTTTTGTGTTTAACCTAAGTATTGAAGATATATTTTTATTATTTAATTTTATGTAATTTATTTTTAAGGAGTTTTAGCAACAGTTTTACATATTAGATTTCATTCAAACTACTCTCTAAACCTTCCCGGCACTAATAAGAAGAAACTGTGCTATTTTCAGCGAAACTGGTCGACTAATTTTCGAGAAAATCAAGGACAGAAGACAAACATTCATTTTTATGTATATAGAAATATAGGTAAATATGATTAATGAATAATATAAAGGCGTCGTAATTTAAATCAAAATAAATAGAATACAGTATTGATGGAGGCTAATCTATTGATACTTCATATTATAGACAAACTCTGTAATATACATCTTTTGTAAATAATTAATAGACCACCGGCGTCATCGACATTAGATAATTCATTAAATACTTATTACTACGAAAACTCATTCATTTCTGTATGATAATATTATAAGTTAACGGTCACGACCCAACATACACATTTGTATTCCGCTAACGCAAGAAAAATACTACAAATGATTTATCTTTTTTTTATATTTTTTTTATATGAATACCACACAAGAGTCCCAACTGCTCCCAACCGTCTGGAGCCAGTGAGACTATGGTATCCCCAATTGGGGAATGTTGTGAGGCTGAAGGAGAGGGGGGGGGGGGAGAAGGGGACGAGGAAGGTCGGGAAATACCTGGCTATTCAGATCTGGTCACCAAATACCGCTAAAAGCCATTTCAAGTAACGTTTCAATTCTGAATGCTGGTCTTTCACCAGGGCGATACTGAGAGTATCTTCCACTTTGGAACGTGCGCAAATATACTGTATATTATTTTTTAAATGAATTAATTTTCTAACGGCACAAATTAATTAAATAAAATTTACTTGCGCACGCCGGGAACCCGCTTCCTTCGGATTCGTAGTCGAGAGCCTTACCCCTCGACCATGGTGGATATATTTTATACGGCGAGTTAGGAAAATGTATAAGGTTTCTTGATGAAATACCTACTGGAATTTTAGATAAAACGTTCAAAATTGCATCCACTGGTTTTCAAACTGCACCTATTTTCAGACATGTTATAAATATTTATTTCATAGAATTTAAAAGATTACAGTTTAAAGATTTTTATTTTTATCTTGATTTTCACAAATATATATCTCCCCCCTGATTAGCAAATTAGTAAGTCCATTTTGGAAACTTCACAGATGCTTATTTTTTTAAATTACCTAGTATAAATTATAATTTTTTTTTCTTCAGAAGATTCTCTTTAATAATTCTCTTTAATTGATTTTATTGTGTTATTTTTTATTCAATGTTTTAAAATAATTTTTTATAATAAGTTTTTTAAATATGTTTTTATAATAATTTTTAAAAATATTTTTTTATAATAATTTAAAAAAATAATATTTTACAGTATTAATTTTTTTATAATAATTTTTTATATTAATTTTCAATTAATATTTTTGATTATTTGCTTACCACTTTGTTCAATTTTTGTTTATGTTTATATTTTTTTATCATATTTGTCCATACGTGACATTATTATTTTTTAGTATTCTATATACTCCTGATGAAGAAAGCATTGCTTTTGAAACATGTAGATATCTGTATATTAAATTAATAAAGTGGTGAATACCAAGTATATTACTCAATTCATTTATTAAAGATCCTCTGTAATAGTTTATATTACCTGAATAGGTATACGAATTGAATAAAAATGTATTTCCCAAAGCGTCATTTATTGTATTTATGAACTAAAAACCATTACGCAATTTTCACACGGGTGCAGACAGAGAGGATATACTGCAACACCGGCACACACGGCTTGCTTAATTCACATTCATATATTGTTTCATACATGATTTCCGTTTGTTATGACACTTTCACTTGACCCGACTCAAGTATTTGATTGACTTGATTCGATTATTCTACCAAATTATGTATATTTTACTACATAGAAGTATAAAGGCATGCTTATTGTCAATTTTCTTCCAACCAACTCAATTTATTTATTGCAATGATAATGAAGGTTATCGTACATCTTCTCCTTCTTGTAAGATTAGAGACAGTATTGTATTTTTTTTTCGTGTAACCGCTCTGAACTAGGGAAGTCCATCATTGAGAAAAATGGGTAATCCCACTGCAAGTGATGCACAACTCGCGGCCCGCGGACTCATTTCGTACGGCCCACTCGGCTAAATAAAAAAATCGAAATGTTTTTTTTTTTTTAACGGGGAGAGGGACTTCGGAGAGTTATTATTAATAATTCAAAATAATGATAGTATTATTACGCAATACGATAAACGCAATGTTTTTAAATAGAAAAATATTTATTAAATATTTTATAAATTTACATAGGCTTAGCATTTATCAGAAATATTAGTTTTTTCTGACCATCCTATTGTATGTTTTACAAAATCTTTAAAATACGAATATGATTTTTAAAGTGGAGAAATGTATGTTTAATCATTTATCGTTGCGTTTTTGTAAATAAACGTAACAAGATTTGTAATCCGCATTACAAAAAAAAATAATTTTATTAGCCTATGTAAATTTATAAAATATTTAATAAATATTTTTCTATTTAAGAACATTATGTTTATCGTATTGCGTTATAATGCTATCATTATTTTGAATTAATAAATAATAATTCTCCGACGTCCCTCTCCCTGTTAAACCTTAGCTGAGATTTTTTGTTTTTTAATTCATGTCCCATGTTTGGTCCCATGTCTTAAATCAGTGATCCTCAACGTAGGCGATATGCCCCCTTGGGGTTGGTGGTGCCCCCTTGGGCAAATGGGGGCGCTAAAGGTTCTAAGGGGGCGGTTAACACGTTCATTGCTAACTAAAATTCGTATATATTAATGCCATGCTGAGAACATTTGACTGAAAGGTCGAGCGAACTAAAGGAGTGTTTACATGAGCATAATATTGTATAGACATCATAATTTACTGTTTTTTTTTTCAGAAAGAAAACGAGAAAGAGGAATGTGTAATGTTTTATTTATTATATGCGGAAAAATTTCGTATGGACGTAAACGTAAACGTCAACGCTGCTTTATGCACGACAATGACGAAACGATCCTAACGACCGGTATGAATGACGGATCTATTCAAAGTGCCGAACAGTGACAGTGCCTAGCGCTGAGGCTAGAAACGACTCAAAACCACATGGCTGCGTCTGTTTTAGACCGGAAATGGAACAGACGGCGCAACGCGCGAGGCGCGTGACGCGCGGTGTCAGCAATGAACGTGTTAACGGCAGAATTTGGGCTAAGGGGATTTAAAAAAAGGATGAAAGCGTTTCTTTGCAATACGGGTTGCGGCGTATCGCGCAGTGGCTGTTAATTTTTTCAGAAGTGTTTCGTAGCAATGGTCAGCGACGGAATTTCATCAGGCGAAAGCGTTTCCGTGAAAGCGTTTCTTTACAACGGTTTACGACTGGTTTAGCAGTTTAGTAAAGTGTTTTGGGGATCTGTCTTAAACTTTCCGTGCGGAATTCTCAAACGAATTGTACTCTATTGGAATCATTTCGCGCAGATTTATTAAGGCGTTGTACATGTTTTTTTAAACGGTTATTCCAAAATCCACAAAACTGTTAAAACCGTTTCGGAACTTAAACGGTTTTACGTTATTTTACTCACCTCTAGTTTGAACCCTGGAAAAAAAGAACCCCCCCCCTACGACAATATAATGATCGCATCCTTTCCCCCATAAATTCTTGAAAGTAAAAACCCTTTTGCTAAAAAGGTTGTTCATCTCTGTTATAAATGCATTACTATGGAATGTGTAAATGCGATTATGCTACGTTAAGATGAATGATGAATCTTGTTTACTTGAGATATATAATTATTATTCTGAACACTAATGAATATAGTGACGTATTATAATTATCACTTTGACTCTGAAGTAAGTCTGTTCCAGAGTGTAGTACTTGTACTAGGATGATTTACTTAACTTTACTCCAACCCATTCGTAACCCCTACTTTTAATTTTTATTAATGTGACAGCTTTTTCATACTGCGGTTAATCCACATTGTGATGACTTATTTATATCATTTTATTCACTCCCAAACCATTCTAATTTAGACTGGTTTTTTTAAATAATGATTTATTATCGGTAGAACCGATTTAGTTAGAAAATAATGAAAATTCTCTATTCTGTGAGGTTTTTACATTTATAATGTGTTTCCCCGTATTTTAATGATAATGTTTTCTTAATCGATTTACTTAAATGTGTTTTGTTTTTTTGATAATTTGAACATACTGAGAAGCGGTGAATATATAATTTTCCTTACTTTTAATTAATGTTATATTAATTAATAAAGTAATTAAACACAAAAATAATTAATATACGTATTATAACAAATGTGAAGAATTAAATGGAAATTAGTATACGAATTTCCGATCAGAATTTCTATACAACATATAATTTATCACCAATAGTATAATATTTATGATAATTGACGAAGTCGGGGACGCTCCGGACAAACATGAAATGGCACTATAACTGAATCAAATATGTGCATGTAAGGGTCAAATTAATGAAGAGTATGTATGACTGTGGATAAATAAAGATGTGTGGGCTGAGAGAGTTGTGGTGTTCCATCGTATCTGTCTACCCCCTGCGGAGAAATGTCACGATTTGTTAGTTAGTAATTACCTGGCGCCGTTTAACTCAAAATTCTTCCGATGAAGTTGCGATTACTACCAATCCCAACGGTCATCTTAGTCGTGCCACGTGACCAGTATGGTTCTACTTCATGTTGGAGATTGTGATGATGATAACGGCTGCCTTCGACATTCTCCTTATTCCCTTACTCTCTTTTTTTTTGTATGAATACCGCACAAGAGTCCCAACTGCTCCCAACCGTCTGGAGCCAGTGTGACTGGCATCCCCAATTGGGGAATGTTGTGAGACTGAAGAGAAGGGGGGGGGAGAAGGGGAGAGGACGGTGGGGAAATACCTGGCTACTCAGATCTGGTCACCAAACACGGCCAAAAGCCATTTCAAGCAACGTTTCAATTCTGAATGGTGGTCTTTCATCAGGGCGATACTGAGAGTATCTTCCACTCTGGAACATGCGCAAATATGCTATATATTATTTGAAATGAATTAATTGTGAAACAACACAAATTAATTAAATAAAATCTACTTGCGCACGCCGGGATTTGAACCCGCCACCTTCGGATTCGTAGTTGAGAGCCTTACCTCTCGACCATGGAGGCCGTCAAATTGCCGTCCTTTGCTAGGCAGGTATCCATGCAAGGAGATATCTAGGCCCTTAGAACGTTAATACAGGGTATGTATATGAGCGGTAGATATTCTAAGAAGGCATAGAAAAAAATCTTTAAATACACGCGATCGTTTCTGAGAAGCAAAATAAGAAAATTAACATTTGCGCAATCCCAGTAATTATTTTCATCGTTGAACGACTACAAACACTCCCTAAAGCATTAATTTTTGAAAATAAATTTATAATGTTACAGTGTTTTGAATTTATAATGAAGCAGTCTATCTTAAATACATAACATGAAGAAAAATAAACTAAATAAATAATGCATCGTTTAATTAAATACAGACTTCCTTTTGCATATTAATTAATTAATTATTCTACGAATATGAAAGGAATTTTAAGCCTCTACGTAGGTAGGTAGTCCTCAAAACACGGAAGTAATTATACGAATAACACTCTGTTTAAACCGCATTTTTATTAATTCATATAAAAGGCATTGCAAATTCTCTAAGAACCACGATGAGCAATTCAAGTTAAAAAAAATATTTTATATTTAGAATATTCACCGTCTAACTCGGTTGCCAGTTCTTTTTTAATGCACGTTCTCATTGTAAAATATTTTTAAAAAGTTCGTTTTCTTACTCGTAAAAACAGCTTCAAGTGGCGCCATACGATCTTGCACCAGGTGACGTCATCATAGTTGTCAATCTACTATGATGACGTATAATTATTGAAATCTGGGGAAATGCATATGAAATATAATTAAATGAATTATAGGTAATACAAAACAAGGTAATCAAAAACTTGTTTAACTTAAATTCTAGAACTTCTACCAAAAAGTTATACGAGGAAACAATACTGTACATATAATAAATACACGACAACATGATAAACATACGTAATTGTTATTATTAAGTTCTGTAAGTATTTTAATTAATAACATTATTAAATTTACAAATAATTAAATCGAGTTCTACGAATTAAACTCAATAACAATAATTGTTGATAACATGTATAAGTCTAAATATCAATACTGTATTCCAACAGCGGAGTTATTTTGAAAAGGTTCGATTCTGACTCGCGTTCTCCCACATCTCGCTCTGCAACAGGGTCTATTATCTCGTGAACTGCTCTAAGTGATGCCGGAGTTAATTTGTTTTTCAAAAAGCATTCTAATTTGCCGATTTGATCGAATTTTTTGTATTTTTCGCACTTCAGTAAGGTATTTGCTTGAACTCTTGATTTGGCTTATTTCGAGCTTTGATCTTAAAAAAATTGCTGAATCATTGTAAAATAACACTTTTAACACCATTCTGCATTATTTATTATGTCAGTCTTCGCTTAAAATTATAAAATATCGCAATGTACTATATATTTTGTATTTTCGGTTTTGAAAGTTTTAAAACTCTAACATTTTTATTGGCGTGCCAAGCGGAGTGAATATGAACTACGGAAATGACGGCTGAATTTTTCTTTTTATATTAGCCTTATTTTATTGTAGTTATATTTTTAATCAATAGAGTCGCTAGCGTTTTTGTCTCCAAATTTTGAAATTATAAGATTATTTTTCATGAAAGCCGCGTTCTCATCTCATCTATTATATGCGATAACCCGATAGAAATAGAAAACTGTTGAAAAGTGTTGAATCGACTTCAACTTTCGTTCTATTCTATATTATAGGCCGGCAAGAAAATCATGTGAACGGCAGTTGCTGCAGTCGATGACGTAAAAATGGAATTGTTAATTTTTGTTTAAATATTAGCTATTAATAAATTACTTTTTTTAACGGTTTATTTATAATTTTTTGTTTTGTTTTTAGTTTAATTTGTATAATTCTAATTTAATTTCAACTTTATTGTTAAAATGAATTTTATTATTAAAAATAACATTAAACAAATTAGAGTTCTTCAAATTGTGCATGAAATCAACAAATACATTATTAAGAATATTCGTACGACATTTTTCCGACAGATTTGCGGCGTCTCGTTGAGTGTAAATGAATAGAGTAAGTGTAATATCAAAAAAAGATTCGTTCTGATTGGATGAAATAGACCACAGAATAGATAAGGACGGCTTTACTTTAAAGCTATTTTGAAAAATTAAATTATTGCGTGCGATTCAATTGTAATTACGTAAGTACGTACCTACGTGAACTTTCCATATTTGGAACTGAAGTAAGTAGGCACCTATGTATTAATAATATATGATTTTTTTAAATTCAGACAAGCGATGAAGTACCCACATAACAGAGATCAACAAAAACCTGTATTTGAAATGTGCACTTTTTATTTATTTAATTCTAAAGAATCTATTATATTGTTATTTTTTATTTGTTTTTAATAAATCAAATGAATTTTTATTTTTACTATTTTCAATAAATCAAATGATTTTTATAGCGTCGTTTTCGAAAAAAAAAAACGCCTCAACGGTGGTTAGGTTAACGTAATTAAGGGTTAGGTTTGGTTTGGTTTTGTTTGCATAGGTTAGGTTAGGTTAGGTTAGCAAAATAAGTTTACTAATTTATAAAACAATTGTTGGACCACACATAGACTAGTGTTCTTTATTTATAGTAGCTTCCACAAAGCGGGCGGCCCAATACTAAAAAACCACGGTGTCGAAAGGTTTGTCCATCCGGTCGTCCTTTCCTAAAGTCAAGCCTACCAACTTTAGGAAAGGACGGTCGAACCTTTCGATGCCATGGCTTTTTTAGTATTGAGCCGCCCGCTCGTGTGGAAGCCACTTAAGAAGTGTAGGTAGCTTTACAAAAATCCAAATAATCCAAAGAAGAGTAATGAGACAAATTTTAAAGTGTAATAAATATACATCAATACGGAAAATGCCGAAGGAATTAGATATAATGAGTGTTAAACAAAGAATTATCTAATAATATTAAAAAAATTATTTACACAATTTGTAACAATTTACGACAACCTTACTACATTACAATAATGACTTCCACACAAATCTAAAACACAAAATTGTATACCGGATAAAGGCATTGAAATGTATAGTTTGCTTCCCAGTGAAATAAAAAATCTACCCAGATTAAGCATATTTAAAGTAAAATGTAAAAATTATGTATGTAATAAGTATTAAAAATAAGAAATATGTAAATTAAACTGTAAAAATGTATGTTTCTATTAGAACACATGAAGTGGAACTATTTTAAGTTTAATATAAATCAGCAACCAGGAAAAGAGGCCGGGGACGCCCGAGGAAGACATGGCACGATCAAGTGAATCAAATACACGAGTCGGGCCTTGTCAGAAGTCGGAATAACAGAAGAGAATGTATGAGGCGTTGTATGAATGTGAATGAAGCAAAAAGTGTATGCCAAGATCGAGTTGTTTGGCGGCCCGTCCTCTCTGCCTACCCCTGCGGGGAAATGGCGTGATGGTTAGTTAGTTAGTTAGTTAGTTAAATCAGCAAAAAAAAAAGTTAATAAATAAAAAATAAAAAATTAATTAATAAATAAACAAACAAACAAATCAATAAATGAATACATGTACAATACATGAATTTGAAATTGCAGTTAAATAAGTGAAAATGTAATTTTCTTTATTCTGGATAATATAAAAAAATCTGTGCGCGGAGAGCATCTTGATCGAATTTAGATAACGTTAGAGCCAAGCCAGACCGTTGTCATAATTTGTTTAAAAAAAAAAATTCTGGACGGAAAAAATTAATGTATATTTAATGACGCTAAAGCTCACCGTTTAAGAGCTAATGCTGATTCAGAATAAAAAAAATTTTCCTGGTGGTTTGATAGATACGTGCGTTTATTATGGACACCATAATGACCGAATGGGGTAATCTTTAATCCCATTAGGGAATAATTGTACTACATATCGATATATTTCTATGGTTGTTTTTCATTCAAACAACAGTGGCGTGTCGGGTTTTTTGCCATCTACCCGATTGCATCTGGCATTTTTGCGTATTTTTCAGTATCACAATTCGCTTTCGTGTATTTGAAATTCGAACATATAAATCCGGCGCGAAAAATCACATTATTTTTAACGGGCGGAACAAAAGTGCAGCGTTCGAAACAGCTTTTGAATATTTAGTACCATCTCTCTGAGTGGAATATATACCTGACCAAATAAATTATCTCGTGGGTCGTGATTTGAATAAAATCTCCATATCCGCCCGGGAACCGCAATTTTTGAAACAACAAAACTGCAAATTTGAATGCTCACAATGCCATCTATTCGTTAAACAAGACAATTAGAAATGCACATGAATTTTAATAAATTTCACGTTAGAGGATTCGTCAAACTATTGCGAAATCTATGATTCAATCGAAAATTTAAGCTACAGGTAAATCGTTAAACAATCGACATATCAGTCCCAACAAACATATTATATAGTTTTCTATCGATTTCTGTTCTAATTTATATTCGCTAAATACCTCGTAATTTATAGTGCCGAGGACCGTTAAACCTAAGTTTCTCACACTTTTTCTCGAGTTCTTCCGTTCAGGAAAACTTTTTTGCGCTTTTAACAGACAGACACAATAAACATTTACAATGTTGTGAGATGTTTGAAACTGTACCTTTAAATTTTCTTTAAATATAACTTTAAATTTTCAAGAAAAAAACTTTTACCAAAAGACGAAAATCGCTTTAGTAACAGAATAAATTACGTACTTGAAGTACCGTTGTGTAAAACTAGGCTTGCGCAGAGACGTGCCTTTTTATTGCTCCTAAAATTTATAATTTACTATCTACAGAATGTAAGTGTCCAAACATATCGTCTTTAAACACACAAGAATGTTATAAAACACTGGATTAAAACCAAAGATATCAACCTTTACCTGCTATAATTGTATATTTTCCCCAATTTCTTATCTTTTTTTTATATTCTTTTTCTTATTTAACTTATAATTTTTATTTAACTTACCTTCAACATCCATGTATTAATATAAATATACTAATTTACTGCCACTAACTGATACCAGGTATACCAACGCACTGGCCTTGTCTATATGGGATTTTGCTTTATATACATTACACGTAATTTTATGTACATGTATTCAGATGTATATAAGTGAATATATATTAAAAAAAACCTTTATAACCTTTGTACCTTGTTTGTGTGATTGTATGTATCAAAAAAAATTAATAAATATATGTATTTAAAAAAAAAAATAAAGAAAATATGAACTTAAATTGATCGATTTTAATAAGCATTTTGTACGTTTACTTGGAGGCATGTTATTTCATAGGTAGGATTAGTGATGTGCTCCTGGGAATATTCCCCGACCTAATATAAATCCCTGAAGTCGGGAATTTATTTATTTTATTATGAAAGTTATTCTGAATTAGGTTATCTCCAAATTTTTTGATTTGGAGTAAATGTATTATATATAAAGAGTTAATAATGATAATGATAAAATCCATACACTTTTTCAGAACCATAGGAAACTTTCTCAACTTACAACACTTGAAAAGTATTTATTTTGCGGTCTGTCAATCTATTATTGAGTATGGTATCATAGCATGGGGAGGTGGTACTTCATCTGCACTAGACCCAATCATAAAGGCACAGAAAACGATTATAACAATAATCCTTAAGCTACCTCTAATTACAGACTCTAACTTAATCTTTAATATAATGAGAGAGTATTTGACGTTCGGCAGATTTACGCTATAACGATCCTCACTCATCTTTATTCAAACACAAGTAAATACTATGAAAAAAGACTAAACCCTCGTATTACTAGAAATACCATTAAAGATTTATTCCAAATTCCTGTAATTCATACTACTTTTGGGCAACGGAATTTTAGGTACCTTGCGATAAGCATTTACAACATTCTTCCGGTTAGCATAAAAAAATCTGATTCACGAAAAATATTCAAATACAATGTAAAAAAAATGGATTAAAAGTAATGATAGGGCATTTACCGGTGCACTCACCCAAATTCGAAATTATTGATTCAACGATTTACGAAGCATATCTTAATATAAGTGTATATTCATAGGTATTTTAAAATTATAAAATAATTTGCAAAATTACTGCCTCAGCACAGGCTAGCCTAGTGAGGCGGGTTATGTGAAACTTCAACTATAGCTGTTATTATATTATTTTCTATTTTACTTTATAAACCACTGTACACTTACATTATTATATTATACATGTCTTTTAGTTATAGTTAAATTTAATTACAAAAAAGATATTATTTTTATTATTATTATAAAATGAGTTTTTCGATATCTCAAAAATGACAAAGTTATGAGCTTTGTGAACTTAGGTAAAACGAATACAATCGTGTCTCGTGACGTCACACGAAACACAATTCTGTACATTTCACAATTCTAATGGCAGTGCTGCAGTACTGCCGCGCCAGTCATTGTATGCAACGTATCATTACCCGCTTATCGACCGGTCACAAATATCAACATTTTGGATATTTTCCGAAATTTGAAAAAGTTCTGTCCTCAGCATGCTCTAATTGTAATATAATGATATTTGTGATAGAGTATATGATGGTATATTTCATTAAATGGATATGGCAGCTTTGACGTATGATTTATTTTAATGCACTGATAAAATAATAAGGTATAATCTTTGATAGTGATTTTTCATTAATAACAATAGTTATGTTCACCTTATTAATGATAGCATTATTACATTATTTAGTGTGCTGAATTTAATGTAAATTGATTGGTTTAAAAATATGTTATACTGTATTTGAATTTGAAAATAAATAAATTGGTTATGTATTTTTCACCGTTTGGGTGAAAATTGGGAATTTACTCATCACTAGGTAGGAACAGGAACGGTTTATATATACGATTCCCGCTATAATACATTACCGAATACCTGCATAGAGTGCATTATATAATATAAGAAAAAAATTCATAAAATTAAATTTATCCAGCACTTTCTTATTTCCCTCGCCGTCCGTTGCACTTCTATTCCCCCTGTTCAATCTTCAGTCATCGCCGACCCCCCTTAATCTGATGCAAGACTTAACTGGAACTAATTTTGTTTTTTTTTTCAGATCTGACGGAATAAATCGTTTCGAAAAAAGTTTTAAAAAGTGCAAATTACAATTTTTCCATTCTTAAAGAGTGGTAAATAATAATAAATAGTGTAATCAAATCTTCTCGTAAAGTACTAACTCAGTCGTTTTGCTTAAAAGTAATACGTGTGATTTGAATTTAGATTTGTTTAATCTTTGCTTTGGTGTTTGTGTCTATTTGAAAATTGGAATCTTTTGAATTCGGTATAAATTAAAGTGTCCACGCGTGCGATGGCAGTTTGAGCGCGGCCGAGCTGTCGACCGGGCACGCAGCGGGAGCGAGGAGATGCCGGGCGCGAGGATGTGATGTCGGAGAGCGGCTGCTGCTGCGTCCAGCGGCACCAGGCGGCAGTCAACACTCGTCATGATGAAGGCCGTGGCTGGCAAGTCACAGCCTGATGCAAAGGTAAGAACACATACAAAATAAATAAAAAAGACTGGTGTTAATTGACTCTCACAGGAGGACATACGTAGATCCTGGAGTTTCTCTCAGGATCTCAGAATAATCTTTGAGGTTGCCATGTGGAGGCTCTTTACGAGTAAATGTAGGTTGAAATCTGGATTTTATTATAGAAGGGTGGAAGTCTGGAAATCGTTCCACAGCCGTAAAAACTACCAATTCTCGTGTGATTGGGTACGCGTCATCACTCAGGAAATCTATCAATTTGATTTACCTGTTTTTTGCGGAGAGGACAGATTTGTTTGGGTTTGAGTCTAGGATCTCCAAATCACAGGTAGTAGCCAAGCTCAACGATTATATCATCGTTAATGATACATATTATGTTGGCACTGTGTAAATATTACAATTTGAAGGTCTTGGAGATCCAGGCATTTCTGTCGGAATCGAAGAAGTTAATTTAATCCCCAAATCGGTAGGAATGCATGGCGCTGCATGCAAACGATGAAAATATCAAGTATTGGGGGCGAAGTGACGGTATGGGCTTCTATGGATTTTATGTTGACAAGGTAACAAGAGACATATTCTACTGCTGTTTTATCTAGATTACGTTTAATGGCGTAGTGCTGTTAACCAGTAAAATATTGACCAGATAAGAGATCCGTTATGATGGTATCGACTAAGAAATTACAGATCACCACACAGAACTCTGAAAGCAATAGATTAACAGCACATAAAAGACTCTGGACTTCCAAACATCTGTTGAATTGCACACTTTTCGAGTTCATAATGGTATTATTATGTATGACAAGTTGGGTTCCGTTATTACTTATTTACAAATATTGGTAATATTTTTTATTGCTTGTAATTTACAGTGTCCAGTTCAGGCAACACAATAAATGCTTCTGAATTTTCCCTCTCCAAATCCCCCCCTAGGGATGTCTAGTTATCTTATCCTACTAGACCTTGATGTAGGTTGATCCATGATGATGCTGATGTCAGAAGGCAGTTGGAGGCAACGACGAATTCCTGTACCCGGCAAAATGCAGATCTACATGCCTCTCGGTTATTCTCTATATATTATCATGTAGAGGTGTGTTGGCTCAATGAACGAGAGACTAACTTTCGTGCAATGATTTACAGGACGGTGGGTTTTGGCGTTGGAAATGCAGACGGCGGCAACACGTCAATGACCGCGGCGGTGTACCACCTTGTTAAACTCGTCGGTTTTTTAATCTACAGGTACATAGTAGTCCATGTAAGAGCAGACTTTTGCAGTTGGCTGGTATCCTGCGAAACGGCCAATGTACGTGCGTTGCGGTCAGCGAGTGGTGAACTCAGTAATTCTTGCATTGTGACGTCAACGTTTTGATGTGGTTTTGGTGTTGAACTGTTTTCAGGTCCCCGAAGAGTCTAAATGAGGTGTGAAGGCTTCTGTGTATTGGAATCCTCTATTTCTTCACAGAGGATAGATTGCAGATGTTTCTCCGAAGAGTTCCAAATGATTTGGCTTGGCGAGGGCCAAAACGATTGGCCTCGACTTGGATTGCCCGTGACTTTACATACAATTCTGGAATGCGCCGTGCGCACTGGTGGCCGATGCCACAAACCTGCGTGGTTTAAGCTCGTAAAGTTCCCCTGTATGAAGTATGTTTTAATTATGCCGAGGTTAATCTGGGAATCGATAACACTCACAACATTTCTGATGGCGTGCAAAATGAAATCGTGCATTTTTTTTCCTGCCACATTATTTAGGTCAACAAAGGTTTGGATTTCATATTATGTCGTTGATTAGATTTTATAGACTGTACATTTGTATAGTAGTTGCAAGTAGAAAATTACGCGCAAAAGCCTGAAATGCAAAGGTTAGATAGGAAATGCGGTGATTCAATAATTTAGACTATTACGACTAGTAGCACTAGCTGACTGTTTACCGTGTTTGGCAATCGTTACAAATTCGACGTAATATAATGAATGACTCGTGCAAATTGAAATAAGATAACTAATTTCGTTATCCCACCCACATGGCAACAAATAAGGCTTCATGTTGGTTTTGCTGGCAAAAAGAGCATATAAAGTTCAATTTTAAACGATCGCGTGTACGTTGAAACTGGAGCTCCTTTGCTTGGAAAGGTTCGACTTTTCTCTTGGTTTTATTGCTTATAATCAAGCTCTGTTGTGCACCTCCCGTGCTCTCATGGTTATTCTGTCAAAAACTTTATACAGCTTGGCACAGTTACCTCTGTAGTTTGTGGCATCGCTAGTGTAGTAGGTATTGTGAATTTCACAAAATATAGAAATTTAAAAAAAAATAGTTCGTTAGTGCATCCTTTGGCTGCCTGCAAAATGATCCATATCAAGCTGTACAAACACACATTTTTCTAAAACATATTCTTTGAATATTATGAATATCGTTTGAATATTATTAATATTGTTTGAATAATTATAATAAATTTGAATTAAATGAAAAGACGCTTTTTTTAATCCACTTTTATTTTTGTATAAATACATCGACTGGTTTCGATTCGACTAGTCTACGTATTTATACAAAAATAAAAGTGGATTTTAAGAAAGTTTTTTTTTTCATTTAATTTATCATGTCAATCCACAATGTGTGTGCTTATTGTGAAAAAAAAAATTGCGTTAAAGCAGTAATTTTATGTTTTATTAATCCATTTTAAATTTAAAAAATTACATTTTCATATGAAAAATTTTAAAGTAAGAAGAAGAGAATTAGGAACTTGTTTTAAATAACGATTAAAAAGTTATTAAAAAAGAAATAGTTTTTCATTAAAATGTCAAACATTGTCGAGATATATTTTAATGGGAGGAGAAGAGGAATAGGAACCTGTGCAAATTAAACCTATAATTGTTTTGGCTCTTTGTTAATTAAAAAGTCAAACATTTACAACACAATCATGGGAAAAGTGGATACTAAGGATCCCGTTTAATGGCATCAATTATTATACATTTTATTTACATATTAGTAATTCAAAAATCGTATCCAGGAATGTGTAAAGTTTAAAAGGAACATGTTACAAGTACTTCACTAGAATTTTTTTTATGTGAATGCCGAGAGAGAGTCCCAATTGGTCCAAACTGTCTGAAGCCGTTGGGATTATGACATCTCCAATAGGGGTATCTTGTGAGGCGGTGGGAGTGGAAAGGGGAAGTATATGGGTTAGAAGAAGGTTGAGAAGTGCACGACTATTCGACTATCTGGTCACCAAACTCGGCTAACATTACAAGCAACGCCAAAGTTTCAATTCTGAATGGTGGTCTTTCACCAGGGCCATACTTACGATTATCTACCACACTGGAAATAAATAATCTCTGAAGAAATAAAGCGGTAGACTTGTTTTTTGGCGTGTCCGTGTGTCCGAAGTAACCTCAATTTTTCCTTACTTGTGAAATTGACTTAAAATATTCAAATATAGATTTTTTTCTTAAACTGATAACCAATTTCGTTGGTCTGTCTGGGGGCCCAAGCATCGAAAGGTCTTAGGTAAATTGGTGACAATCAGTTTTATATCCAATCGGTTAGAGTATATTATATGTAATCATTGAAGATAATATTAACATAACCTAAATGAAAGATGAAACCGGACAAAAGGACAGAAACTAAAAATATTTCAGTCGCCTCTGGGACCCGAACCCAGGTCCTCTGCCTATCCGGGGCAACGCTCAACCGACTTAGCTAATGAGACAAGTAGTACGAGTTCGGGTAGAACTTTGTAAACATCATAAAAATAGCTGCCAATAATATGAGATTAAAAATGGAAGATAATATTCACTATTAATAACTCTTGAATTTGAGATATGATATCGATGAAGATGACACAAATTGAACTTGCGGGATTTGAACCCGCCACCTTCGAATTCGTAGTCGAGAGCCTTACCCCTCGACCATGGAGGCCGTCAAATTAAATCTTTGATAAAAATGCCCGTATTATTTTTTACGAACTTGAGCATGATATTTTTCCATTCCGTTACCATGAATAATTTTAAAACATGTAAAAACTTTGGCGAAAATGCCCGTTTGCATTAATTCAGAAATTTAAATCCAAAAATTCGAAATTTTAAGAAAATGCGTAACTTGGCGCTGCAACGATTCTTACTTTGATAATTACGATTATTTTATCAGTTCTTTAACCATTATGATTAGTGAAACTGTCTTTTACATTCATTCGACAGATAATATAGGAATTTTTCATTAAATATTATATTAGCTTATCAATTCACCATTTCACATTATACATATGTTATGTGGAGCGTTTTTGTAATGCATTAGCCCAATACATTGGTTTTCGAGACCCGATTTCATATTATCTAGATTCTGGAGTGTGCTGATAAGAGTAAATTTTCTAAATTGCCAGGTGATGTCTACACAATCCTTTTGATTTAGAGTGCATTATATCTATACCTACGTTAAATGCAAATTTGAGATTCGGGATATATATGATGTTGATTTGATAAATTAGGTTTTGGTGTTGCGTTGTCTTATGTGGGAGCCTTATTTTCTAATGCTTATTCTGCTTCTCCGGGAGTATCCCATTCTTCATGGTACGTATGTTGGCTTCTATTCTGACTATCTTTTTCATATCCTCCGCTTGCATCAGTTCTTTGAACCCCTTTCCACCAATGAATGTTCCGCGACCACAAAAAAATCGTTATACGGCCTTCCACTCCTCTTTTCATGACCAATTTCAGTATACTATGTATAGCACTTGTTGCTCCGTAGCGTGGGCCTTTTCGTATGTCTTTTTTGTTATATTTAACGGAATCTCCCTTTCCTTCATAAAATAATCCGTTTCAAACAAAGTTTAGTTTATGAATGGTGGTCCGCCACCACGGTGATGCTGAGAGTGTCTTCCACTCTCGAACGAAGCGCATGTATAATTAAGATAATGTTATAAATAAATCGGAGCTATGTAAATTAATTTGTAACGATTGCAACTATTTTTACATTGGAAGGACTTTTAGAAATTTCAGTATTGGAGTTAAGGAACACCTAAGGTGTTTAAATAATGACGATTATTCTGAATTTGCAAGTCATATTTTAGAATCAAATCATTATTTTGATTTAAATAAAGGTGTACAAATTTTACATACGAATACAACCGGTTTACAATTAGACAAATATGAAATTTTAGAATTCAGAAAAGGTCTTAATTGTGAGTTAAATTTAATTAATATATTTTTTTAAATAGCTCCCCCTAGAATTTATTTTCATATTAATATTAATAATAAAAATATTTTCTTTTTAATTTGTAACATAAATTTGTTGCTCAATGTTTTGTAATAATTTTTGATTAATTGCTTACGTACTTTAATCAATTTTTGTTTACGTTTATAATTTGTCTATTCTTCCATTATTGTGTTCTATTTTTATCATTTGTCTTTACTTCACATTATTATTTTTTGGTATTCTATATATTCTCGATTAAGAAAGCATCGCTTTCGAAACATGTAGATAGATAGATATGTGTATATTAATAAAGTGGTGAATAAAAAATAATTTTTATTTCATTTATGCATATGTAATTATTTATTTAAATGTGAATTAATCCTCACACACGCCTCCATGGTCGAGGGGTAAGGCTCTCGACTACGAATCCGAAGGTCGCGGGTTCAAATCCCGGCGTGCGCGAGTAATTTTTATTTAATTAATTTGTGTTGTTTTACAATTAATTGTTTCATTTAAAAATAATATACGGTATATTTGCGCACGTTCCAGAGTGTAAGACACTCTTAGTATCGCCCTGGTGAAAGACCACCATTCAGAATTGAAACGTTGCTTGAAATGGCTTTTAGCCGTGTTTGGTGACCAGATCTGAATAGCCAGGTATTGCCCCTTTTCCCCACCTTCCTCTCCCCCTTCTCCTTCCCCTCCCCAATACCTTCAGCCTCACAACATTCCCCATTTGGGAATGCCATAGTCTCACTGGCTCCAGACGGTTGGGAGCAGTTTCGGACTCTTGTGCGGCATTCATATAATAAAAAAACACCCTTTTTCCACGGGTTTCGAACCATAAATAATAGTTTACTAAAAACTTTTTGAAACGTGATGGTATGCAAAAATCACTGAATTCTTCGAATGGTACCGTTGTAATGTTCCATTTTCAATGTTTGGCAAAACCTAAAGCCGCGCGCTTTGTTTAACAAGTCGTTCACTACCGGGAAAATTTATTGTATATTTGCGGTAAATTTAACGCCGCCACGGAACAGATGCAATGAAGAATGTTCCGACGCTAATAATAATTAAGTTTACCTTATTTATTCAGGCTCCTAACACTCAGGCACTCGGGTACTGAATGGTGTTAATTAAGCAGAACATCCTTCACTAATACGCAGATACTCAAAACGCTCGCTTAGCGTCGTTTCTCATGCATATTTATAAAACCCCAGCACTCCATAATATCGACTATGAATAGGTAAAATATTACCTATGACCTACATTAAAAAAAAAAATAAAAAAAATACTGCCTATGTATCTATGATAGCGAATCATACAGGTTCAGTAATCAGAAGAAGAACAAGGTTTTTGGATAAAACTACTGAGAATACGGAAATACTGCATGAAAATAATAAATGAATAATACGCGTTGTTTTAACGAAATTGTAAACTAATCTTCAATATGCGTTTGATATATTTCTATGATCATGAAACCTACGATAATTCGTTAAATTCATTTGAAAAATATATTTCGATTTCGAAAACGTAAACTGACAGCTGTACCTAACTGCATGAGGTCTATTTTTAAACTCTATATGGCTGTTGAAACGATAATAAAAAACCATTCTGATAGTTTAAAAAAAAAAATTCTATTTCGGTATAATTTTTTTTTTAACTCTGGTTTCTGAAATTTGTTTACACGTCACATTGATAATTTCATCGCGAAATGTTTTCGCGTGTCATTCAACCCCAAATAAATAAATTAAAAGAACTGTTTTCGTAAGCAGATGAAGGATTCTTTTAGAAATTAATATTACAAATTGACAAATCCCCAAGTTTTTAAAAATTAAAAAAATAAAAAAATAAAATTGTGATGTTGCTTTCCGTTCATTTTTTTCACGTGATTCTTAATAATCTCACTTTATATGAAACGAAAAATCGTATGTAATTACACAAAAGTATTATAAAGGAAATTGTCATTTTTACTTTTTTTTACGTTTCATATATAAAATAATAAAAAATAAATCGACAAGAACAACCACACTTTCACAATGCGAGCATTTTTTCATGTCGGCCGGAACAATTTTTGAAAGCCATGTAACCACCATTTTTAAACTCAATTAAAGTAAGAGCTGGTAAAAATACGTTATTTATGGTCTTATGTAAATCAAAACACTGTATTTGTGGGACCATTAAACAAACAAACGACAACATTTCTGATGTTTTAAAAATAAACCTGACATTGAATTTGACATTTCCCATACAATTGACATTGCATTTGACATTTCCCATACAATTTTCGCATTGATAAATAACGCTCTACACGAAAACATTTACAAATCGTTACATGATTTTACTAAATATTACAACAGCGCCCTTGAGGTGATTTTTCAAAAAAACGGCGGTATACAAATCATCCAATTATTATTATTATTATTATTAGTATATGTGCTTTTATGAATTATCACTATAGATCGATCCAATTACACAAATACATAGTTGAAAACGTCATTCGAAATGCACGATACCGTTGCAAAAGCGTAACAATTTTATGAATCATGGTTTCACAATAATAAATCCACATAAATGAAGAAAATGTATTATTGTTTTTTTTTTTTAATAATGACGTAGTTAACTAGACATTTTGAGTAAATTGGATTACAAAATTCAATAGCTGTCAGACATCTCGGTGAACCACGCACTTAAAAACAAGCGATTGCGATCGACTGCTTTCAGGTATTTATTATTATTATTGGGAAGATAAAGTTCACTTTTAAATGCAAAAATAAAGTGTTTTCTCTCTTTCTAATTCAGCTTAAATCATATATATATAATCGTAATACAAAAGGAGATAGAACGACTTTTGTGATTGCGTCACAGTAGGTGGCGTAAACGCCACTATGAGACTACTGGTTTTGATGTTTGGTATCGTTTACACCACTCGAATACCCAAGGGGTTAAATTACAGCAACTTTAAAAATTCATTTAAATAATACTGTGTGCCCAAGAATTTCAATCGTAATAAAAAAATCATCCATCATACCAATCACATTACATAGATCAAAAGCGTGCTGGAAACAGTTTTCTCAAAATTATGATTTATCTTCTCGCCGAGTGAGCGTAGTAGAATTCTTCCCGAACTTGCCATCAATCTGTAAAATCTTGCCAAAGTTCGATCAGACAATCCCAAAGAAGAACAAGCTTACATGCTGAATGTTTCGACGGTTGCAAAATGGACTGTCTTACAGTTTGAACATTCCCTAGCATTCATAGCATAAAATTTCCAACCCACACCGATATTGTTTTTCGGTCTCGCATGCGGCAGTGGCAAAGTTTTTTTTTATATTCATTTGCAAAGTAGATGAATATTGATAACGTATTTTATCTTCATCGTTGAAATATTGACATGTTATATAGATTAGACCTAATTAGCATTCCGCTAGTATAAATAGATGCTAGGTAGAGATCTACTTACATGACATTGAACCTACTGTGATGTTAGTATGGCCTGCCTTCACCTAATAAATTCCTGTGATGGAAGTAATACCAAAAGCCCAAATATTTTATCAGTGCATTCTACCTATCATAATCATACTCGGGTTTCACTTAAGCGCCTTTGGGGTAATTCGTCACGAAAGCGGCGCTATAGAAATTATCCATTACTTCTATCAACAAAATGTATTTTTCCCAAAGTGCTGCGAAGAGAAAGACGGTACTTGCCTGAACCGCAAAATAAACAAATGGCTTTTACGTTTCAATTTATTTTCATTTGGCGTCCTCCGTTGTATATATCGGTAAGCCGGACTCAGAGGTCGCGGGTTCAAATTCCAGATGGGGCAAATAAAAAATAAAACCTTATTTAATCATTGAATAAGATAATATTAACACAACCCAAATAAAACATTTAACCGAAAAAAACAACAGAAAATAAAAAGATATCAATTGCATCTGGGACTCGAACCCAGGACCTCTGTCTTTCCGGGACAACCGCTTTACACAACTAATGAGACCAGTTCAATTTATGTCATCTTCATAGATATCATATCTCAAATTCAGGACTTTGTCAATATTATCCTCCATTTTTAATCCCATATTATTGGCAGCTATATTTATGAAGATTACAAAGTTCTTCACGAACACAATTGCAAACTCGATAGTGCCTCGGATAAATACCTGATTTTTTTTTATTTATATGAGACATCTATTGACTTTTTACAAAAAGTCTAAAGAATATTCAATTTTTAATTTATAATTATTTTATTAAAGTTTAAAAACCTCATTGTAATATTTAATCATAAATAATGTTGAAAAAGTCTTGCATTTGAGATATGATATCGATTAGTCGGTAAAGCGGTTGTCCCGGATAGACAGAGGACCTGGGTTCGAGCCCCATATGCGACTGTTACCTTTTTATTTTTCTGTTGTTTTCGGATTCGTGTTTCATTTGGGATGTGTTAATATTATCTTCTTCAATGATTAAATAATTATAATTACATTATCATAATTTTCCATGTTTAAATATCTATATTGAAGTCTAAAATACAATTTGCAACAAAAATAACAAAACGATACTGTAATATATATCTACTCCGAAAACATTGTTCCTCCCACCACACAATTTTATCCAATGGGGCTTTCATTAAATATGTTAAGAAATCCTAGGTATTCTCTCAATAGACTTTCTTTTAGGAAGAGACATGAAAGATGATACGAGTTTCAGGTAGGCACGTGTCGAACCGCTGATTTGCGAATAATCTGTAAACACTTCCCTTATCACACATCACAGATCAATCATGTTCTCGATCCACCCACTGCACAAAATGGAAATTAGATTATCACCCACTAGTCGAGCCCTAAATACAGAGCTTAAACCAATGACGGAGCGGGAGGATTTCCATGTATGGTTATTCATATAATCGATAGAAGTGTATTGTACGCGTGTCCGTGTGCTCAATGTAACCAATTTTTTCTTTCCTTGTGAAATTATCAACATTTTCAAATATTGTACTTCTTTCTCGAACCTATAAACGTTTTCATTGGATGTCTGTGATCCTAGGAGTCGAAAGGTTGCACATGAATTGGCGATATCATCTTTCTTTCACATCGGTTTAAATCATATTTCTAGGCATCGTCTAGTCAGTACCTTGAACCAATAATGTCGCCATGTATTGAATTTTACTACTCCTTTCATGTATTTTTAATGAAAGCGAGAAGTAAAAAAAATTCTGTCCAACTAATTTTACACGTAAATGCCGACCGATCGTCCAAGCTTTATTCTAGATATGCTTTTCGTAAGTTCGTTCCTCAGCAATGCGTCTGTCTTCATAGTAGCAAGTTGCGCCCTTCACTCGTAGGTAAGGTCACTCTCTGACGGTCCGGTAGGGAATCGACATAAACCGTGTGCTGCAAAAATGCAGGAAATGTTTCGCGATATTTCCTCCATCGACTCTCTGACGGGTCTGCAGTGATTTGTAGCCGCTAGTAAATTGTCGGTATTGCAGATTTCTGTTATGTTTACCGCCGAATGTTATCGGATCTGTCAAACTCAAGATCGAAAAATGTCGGGGGAATCAAGTGAAGACGAGGCTCTGGTATCTTATTTATTCCTTCGAATGAGACAAATTCATTGTAGGTTATTTGTTGCTGCCAGGGAACTGTCCGAAGATGATGTAAAATTCCGGCAAATGTACCGAATGTCAAAAAAAAACATTCCAAGAACTGGTCCAATATGAGGGAGTGCGTTAGTGCTGATGAAAGAGTTTTAATAACCCTTTAATGCATATGCCGGTAATTTATAGTTATAAAGGCATGCATATTTCTCTACTTCCATTATTAGCCGAAAATTCATATCCCTCCCCATGTTTGAACTCAAAGGATAAATGGTGCGTAAATGATCGAAACGCAGTGCGTAGATATACTGGATGCGTGTTTCCCGAGAAGCTACTGAATTGTTGTCCCGCTTGTGGCATAACAGAACGTCGCGCCCCTCCCGCTTCCCCCCCGAGTCGTGAGCTAGTGCCCATTGAAATGTATGGCGCAGTGCCCTGTCGGTATTGCGCATTAGGTTTATGTCGATTCCCTACCGGACCGTCAGAGAGTGGCCTAAGTTTAATATTTCTTTCACTGAGGAAATTTTACGTCTCGTTCTATGGTGGGAACTATTGAGTGAAATTTGCTGATCGCTTCTCAAATACAATAAACGAGTGAATTATGTTTATTTTTGATCAATTTAAGCGATAAATATGTTTATTATGACTGATCGCAATTGTTATTACCCCAAACGATAAGGATTAATCAAAGATTGGAGAAAAATGCCCAATTTAAAATGAGAATAAAATATACTTCTCGCTTCCATCAGTGGATTAAATTTTGATGGTGGTTGGGAATAAAAAGCCGATAACTGCATTTTTACTGATGCATTTATTTTCGATTGGTAAAATCCTGATATCTGTGTTTAATTAAAAACGCCCTAAACACCGTGATCATGTTAATATATGTGAAAAATCATAACGGTTAGTTGGGTCAAATCACGACAAAATATCGTAACGTATTAACATACCGTTTTGCACTTATGTTAGTCACAAACACCACCGATTTATTTATCAATCTGTAGTTGGACCACATCATTGCCTCCCCAGATACTGCAGCGCTTCCAGTATGTTCACGGAGGGGCGAGTTTCCGGTATTGCAGCCCTTATAAGATCCAGGGTGGCTGGAATGAGGGAAAGAATAAACAGCTCCAGGAATATCCTCATCATGGAAGCCCGCCTCAGTCCAGCCTCCAGCATCGACGAATACTGGAGAAATATATTGGCCCCTCACAATATAAATGCCGCAGCACCTTAAAGGATTTATTTTCATGTACTTATTTAGTTAAATTCTTATTTTTTTTATTATTTTAATTTTTGTTTTATGTGTGATGTATCACCTTATACTACTGTCTTATAATTATTTAACTTTTTTATTTTAGTTTTTCAAACTCTTGTACATATTTTGTATATTTTTTATAATTATTGCATGTATATTTTATATGGAATGTGTGGGACTGCACTAACCTCCCCACATACCGGAATAAACGTTTATTATTATTATTATTGCGTGTCCTATTAATGTTTGTTTGTTGAAAAGTTTTTATAGAAATATCTTCGGCTGTGCATTGACAAACACTTAAGGCGAAGCTATCAGTGATATCGCTAATTCGATTAATCTATACTACGAATCGGTTTACATTATGAAAAGCAAAAAAATATGCAAAAATTGAATTTTTTCCTAGAAATTCCCTTGATAAGATTTAAAATGAAATTGTTAATTTCGTTGTAAAAAATATAAGCGTAAACTACTAAATAATGTATATTTTCATTAGAAAATTATGAACGCAGTTAAGGGCGAGAGGGACGTCCGAGAGTTATTATTTATTAATTCAAAATAATGATAGTATTATTACGCCATACGATAAACATAATGTTTTTAAATAGAAAAATATTCATTAAACATTTTATAAATTTACATAGGCTTAGTATTTATCAAAATCTAATCAGAAATATTACATTTTCTGACCGTCCCATTGTATGTTTTACAAAATATTTAAAATATGAATATGATTTTTACAGTGGAGAAAATATTTTTAATCCTTTATCGTTGCGTTTTTGTAAATAAACATAACCAAAGATTTGTAATCCGCATTACAAAAAAAAACATTAAAGTTACGTAGTGTTCATAAAAAAATTAAACCACACACTCTTCTTTTTTTTAAATTTATCTTATCGACAAGTTACAGAAAAACCTTCACAGAATTTTTTAAGGATATTCAACTTTTTAAATGTTTTTGTAAAACATGCGTAGAACGGTCAGAAATGTGTAATATTTGTGATTATATTTTGATAAATGCTAAGCCCATGCAAATTAAAAAAAATCGTAATAAATATTGTTCTCTTTAAAAACACCATGTTTATCGTATTGCACAATAATATTATCATTATTTTGAATTAATCAATAATAACTGTCCGACGTCCCTCTCCCCGTTAATAAGCAGGTTTTTAAAAATACCACTTTATAGCTAAGATTATTTGTGAAAGTTTCCCTTGAAATCTTCTTCAAAATTCTTCTCAAAATAATTAAAAACCGCCTTTTGCGCTAGATTTCTCTTGCCAAGCGAATTTTATGCCTATTACATGTACTCGTGATGTCTTAAGACACATAGCTTGTAACAATATTTTTAGCTTTTATGTTCCTCTTAACATTTAAACAGTATAATATGAGGAATTAAAGATAAAGTCACCCCCTTAACTGGAGTATTTGGCAGATTATCATATCTGTTATCGAACAATTTTTAAAAAGGATTATTTTATAAACTAGTACAATCCCATCTAAACTAATTTTTAATCTGGGGAAACGCATATGAGACATATATAAATGCAGGAGCAGGACGATGAGTTTGTATATTTGGGAAGTATGTTTACGAGAGATGGAAATACTGATAGGGATATTGAAAGAAGGGTGAATGCAGGAAACTCCATTAACAGAGGACTGAACGCGGTTGACGCTAACAAAAAGTTGTCCAAAGAAGCGAAGCTAGCAGTGCTGATACTAACCCTGATGTATGGCAGTGAGGCATGGCATTGGCAGATAAAGGATGACAGTAAACTGAATGCCGTAGAAATGAAATCTCTAAGGCGAATGTGTGGTAAAACCATGTATGATCGTGTGACAAATATTGAGATTCGTACAGAATGCAAGGCTGATGTAAGCGTAATGAGCAAGATTAAGAAAGGGACGCTTAGTTGTTTTGGGCATTTAGAGCGAATAAACGAAGAGGGGAGTGTAAGGAGAACATATGACGCGAGTGCTAATGGAAGAAGAAGCAGGGGAAGACACGGCACGATCAAGTGAATCAAATACTTGAGTCGGGCCGTGTCAGAAGTCGGAATAATAGAAGAAAATGTATGAGACGATGTATTAATGTGAATGAAGCGTATGCCGAGATCGACTTGTTTGGCGGTCCGTCCTCTCTGCCTACCCTTGCGGTGAAACGGCGTCATGGTTAATTAATTAGTTAGGTAATCAAAAAGCTATTCAACCTAAATTCTAGACCATTCACCAAAAAAATATTCACCGAAACAAAACTGTTAACAATGAGAAAACCGTATGAATGTAATATGTCTTCTAATATGATATATAAAATAAATAATAATCTCATTCATACAAACACAGAATTCAAAAGTCACAAGTACACACACTTTATACGACAACGTGATATCATACATTTAAACACCATACATACACGTTATGGCAAGCAATCCACTAGCTACTAGGGCTATTTATATTATTGCCTCCCAGACGACATTAAAAAAGCTAAAAAGACGGTTGGGTGTACTTAAATTATTTCTTCTGAAATGAAATTAACAAAATAATGAAAGTGCACGCGTTTTTTTTATGTATTTATTTATGTAACTATTCTGGTTAAATAAGTGAAATTTTAATGTTCTTTTTTCTGGAATAAAAAAAAGAAAAAAGTTACCAATGAAAATAATTATTTCGAAATTGATTTAATTTCCTTTTGGGCTTTTGCCATGCCCTGCCGTAATCTGATATCGTTGACTTATCAAAACATCATTAGCTGTTAAATATTAGATCATTCGATAAGATCACTTCACGGTGTAAACAATGATAATGTTCAGTACACCGCCTACTCAATATACGTAGATAATTCCATATAAATTACCCGATTTCACACAACGTGATATTATTCGAAGGTTTACTTAATAACTGCTTAGAAATTTGTAATTAATTAATCCGTTTGATCTTCATTATCCTCTAGTAGTCTTGTAATCTGAATTATTTAATCAGACAGTTTGACAGGCGATCCAATCTTCTAAATCACCGAACATTGAACAGATAATCTATAGAAGTGTGGTCAATACCAATTTGAAAAGAAAAAAAAACGCATATTTACATAAGACTTTTCGACTCCCAAGCCCCAGACAGGCCAATTAAATTGATTATCTGCCCGAGAAAGGTTTTTTGATATTCGAAATTTTTTGATGATTTTCAACAGAAGTAAGTAAAAATTTAGCTTACTTTGGGTACACGGATGCACCCACAAGACACTTCTATGTTATATCACTTCAGTGTTATTGATCTTGAGCTAAAAGGGTGCATTAAACTGTAAAGCCACTTCCATGCAAAGTAAAAAATCGGCTAGGAGTTTTTTTTAAATAACCAATGACAGTCACTATAAATATTTTTTATTCCCGGCTTAAGCACCCCGAGACGGTCAATTGTTAATCGTCAATTCTTCGGCCAGATCGTCGAAACAATGCACAACTCACATTCTTAACTAGCAAATAAATAAGTAAGCCTTCAAAAGGGCAAAATAAAGTGTATGAAATCATTTGTTACTATAATAATATATTCGCACATTTTTATCAGTGTAGCTTTATACTTGTTCGCCCTTGTCTAGCTCATTCGCTGCGCCTGGCAAAGTTATTTATTTATTTAACTCTTAAGTATATTTGCGAAACCCGAACAATATAATTCCTTGAAATAATTCATTGTCTTACCTAACACACTAAATTCATTGACTTAAATAGTATTCACGTCATTATAAAACTATTAAGAAAACCCTCTATGTGGGGAAAACAGCTTTTAACTGTAAGTACTTCACAGAATAGAGAATTTTTAATAATCACAATAATATTCAAAGTAAATTAGTTTTATCGGTAATAAATCAATTTAAACACCGTTAAAATTAAATTGTGTGAGTAGATATTCTCATATAAGTAAGTCATCGCAATGTGGCCTAACCACAGTTTCAAAATGGCCTTAACGTCGAAACAACTGTAACAATAATTTTTAATAAATTTGATTCCCTACATATTTTATTTAAAAAAAAATAAACTGTTTCTCAAAAAAAAAAATCTTCATATTAAAACATATAAGAGCCAGTGCAGCTATGTCATATTAACGTGTGTATTTGTGTAAACATGGCAACTGCCATTTAGATAACATTAAATCAATGGTCTAGCGCGTAAATGTGTTAAGTGCAGTTTTAAGAAAATTCAATTTCGTGTTCAATTTTTATTGGGCTACCTTATAAACCTCATTGAAATATATATTTTTTTATGTATTTATTATAATATTAACAAATCTGAGATGAATTATGAAACAGAAAAGTCTCAAAAAAAGGTAAGGGTTGCATCTGGGACTCGAACCCAGTCACCTCATTGTTCTACGTCATTTTTAACGATATCATACTTCAATTTAAAAACTGTTAACATCAACTTTAATTAAGTCCCACATATTTTTGGCTGCTATCTTCCTATATTGACTGGAAGATTCTACCCGAATTTATTTGCAATCTAGATAGTGTCTCGGATGTACCTTTCAGGTTTCTATTTAAATGGGAAATCTATTGACTTTTTCTACAAGTCTCAAGATTACTTATTTTAACTAGAAATTTCATGTAGCACTTAACACATGTGCCCTAGGCCATCGAAATGAAGATTAACGTTTCTTTTTGATGTGTCAGAATCATGCCCCGTAGCCAGTTAAACTATGTCATCAAGCTGAAGGTATTGTGAAAAGAAACGGGGGTTGAGACGTAGGTACGTGACTAATCAGATGTGATCACTAAGCACGGCTTAAAACATTGCAAGCAACGTTTTGATTCCGGATTGTTCTGGATTTGAACATTTGTCGGGGCGATGCTGAGAGTATTTATCACTCTGGAACGCGTCGCAAATACTCTATGTATGAGTTAGATTCCAAAATGTTAATGACACATATTGTGCCGTATATATAAATAAATAAATAGATATAAAAATTACGTTTATTTGCAAACGCCGGGTTTCAAAACCGCGACTCAACTGTTTGGTCTTCGTCTCGTCGAATATAATGTGACACTCCTTCGGCGATGGTCAGAATCGAACCCACTACCGCCCTGGTCATAGTTTGGACCACTTCGCTACTGTGCGTCGTGTCGTGGTAAATAAAAGATTATTAAAAGTCTCGGAGATATTATCACGGATGAGTTTCGCAAAGCAATCAAAATGTAATCACGAAAGTGCAATCGTTTCCACAAACATCTCACCTGCTGTGTCTCCCCACGGCTTCCCGCAGAGGTATCCCGAGCCGTTATTACACCGTGCAATTACGAGTTAAGGGATGAACCTCCTCCCCGCGTAATTCCGTCTGCATTCTTTGTGTCTTGCGGGGAGGTCAATACACCCCGGGCAGACGTCCCCTCGCTGTTGCCTTGCATTCCTTCCACCCTTATTGTTGATGTTCTCAGTTTACACTGCATTCTGGGTACGACACCAGGTAAATATATAAAGTAGGGGTATCGGTTTTCAAGGATTTAGAAAACTGTGATTGACATAATATATTACAGTGCATTATTTAATTTATTTGTGAATTGTACTCCCAAGAGTCAATAAATTCGACGTGGGAACAGTATATCCGCATAGAGTACAATTCGAAATTATTTATTTTAAAATACTAACTAACTAACGATCATGCCGTTTCCCCGCAGGGTAGGCACAGAGGACGGACCGCCAAACAACTCGGTCTTGGAATACGCTCCTTGCTTCATTCACATTCATACATCGTCTCATACATGCTCTTCTATTCTGATTTTGCCTTGACCCGACTCACTTGATCGTGCCATGCCTTCCTTGGGCGTCCCCGACTTCTTCTAATATTCACATTCGCGACATATCATCGCAGGAAAGCAATACTGCTGTAACCACCACTACCCCAGAAAATGTTATGTATACACCATTCCACAGGGTATTTTTTTCTGCGTCGATCTGTCTGGGTCCCATTGACTCTACAATGAAAAATAAACCTTTACGACATTCGAAAAAAAATCGTTTTCTTAATATTACGTTTTTTAATTGATATATAAGCCTCAAAATCCTGCGTTTTTTTACATGGCTTTGGCTGTTACAACAATATTGCTTTCCTGCGGCGATGTATTCTCTTAACACTCCTTTCTTCGTTAATCCGCTCTACATGCTCAAACCACTTAAGCGTCCTGTACGAGACTTGTATAGCCCGCACAAGAAAGAAGAGTATTAGCTGAAGTATTCTTGAATGAGGAGAGCAGGTCCGGGTAGAGTGGAGATCTCTCGCCTGGTGAGGAGAGCAGGTTCGGGTTGAGTGAAGATCTTTCGCATGGCGAGGAGAGCGGGTCCGGGTAGAGTGGAGATAAATGATAGTGGTCGGGTTTCAAGGTAAAGCAGCATCTGGTAGAGGTTTTGCGGCATATCCGGGGACGGCTTTCAAGGCCGGACCGGTCGCCGGTCACTTTGGGTGACGTCAGCTGTTGCTGGGTGTAGAGCCTGTTATTTGTCTGCTCGAGGTAGCTAAGGTGAGGCAGCGTCTCGGTGGAAGTGTTACTCGTTTGACGGTTAGATTCGGAAGGGAGCACATGCCTATGTGCGCACTATTTTTATAGGGCGCCGGCAACATTATTTGCAGGTGTTGTGAAATCATTGCATTGTGTGTTGTAATTTTGACTTGTTTACGGTGAAATATAGGCCTTTGGCTCGCTTGATATTGCATTTAGTGGTGCAATCTTGACTTGGTTATTTACACGTGTTGTGCAACAATTTCTATTTGGTTATAAAGAAATATGTTTTATCTGTTTAAATTAATTCACTCTAGACACGTTTGATACACGTCCCTTTCTTAATCTTAGTCATTACGCTTATATCAGCCTTGCATTCTTTGCGAATCACAACATTTTTCACGCGGTTATACATAGTTTTACCACTCATTTTGTGTGACACATACTCCTCAGAGATCTCAAAATGCTAATTCGGAATTATTTGTAAGAGTTTTTGAAACTTTGCAGATATCTTCCAAAAACCATTAGTTTTCTAGTTGAATTTTCAGAACTTCAAAAATCTGGCTACCCTTTCGTATGTTTCTCGCTAAATAAGATTTTATTTCTATTCGTTTTTTTAACCGTGTTTGGTGACCCGATTTGAATAGCCAGCTACTTACCAAACTTCCTCTTCCCCATCTCCCTCCCTTCCCCTGACTTTTAGCTTCACAACACGCCCAAATGCCAAAGTCTCGCTGGATCCAGGTAGTCGGGACATTTATGCAGTATTTACATAAAATAAATTGTAATATTATTTTTTTAATTATTAATTATTTTTTATTGAGATTTAAGAACCTCATCGTAATATTTAATCATTGAAGAAGATAATATTAACATAACCTAAATGAAAGATGAAAACCGGACAAAAGGACAGAAACTAGAAATATTTCAGTCGCATCTGGGACTCGAACCCAGGTCCTCTGCCTATCCGGGGCAACGCTCAACCGACTTAGCTAATGAGACAAGTAGTTGGAGTTCGGGTAGAACTTTGTAAACATCATAAAAATAGCTGCCAATAATTTGTGTCATCTTCATCGATATATGAATGGGCGTTTTACAATAAATCGTTTTTCGTACCGTAAGTATTGATTAGTTAAAAAAATTTGTGAAACTGAAATTGTATGGCATTTTGTCTTATTTTTTACGATTAGCTGGAAATATCAAACTATAGTTCGTAATGTAAATTAATGATGCTGGGAGTTAAGCTTTGTTGTGTTCACCTTTAAATCATAGAACGTAAAAACTATGCCAATTTTATTTCACAAGAACTCAACGTTTTAAAAATTTTGCTCCTTCAAATAAACAGATTAAGGCGATGCAATGGGAAGTAATACAAAATATGTGTTTTCGGTTTGAGAATTTGATGGCCTAGAAATATCATAGATGATTTAATTAAATACTGCAAGTAGAACACACCTCGGCCTTTCGTTTTACCGAGGATTTTTTTTTGGTGTGTCTTTTTATAAGCCTAGAAAAAAATAAAGTATCAGACATTAAAAAAATGTTTAAAGCGCAAACTCTCCTACTTACGAACCTCTTTTCCGATATTGTCTTATTGTTCATTGTGGTAAATAAAGTTTTTTAGAATATGACCGTAAAACATTTTAATAATTATGTCTGAGCTTTACAGAATAGAATAAAACACGCATTTAGGTGATTTTTTTTTTCTCCTTAAATCGAAACATGCGGCCGATGTTAAGCGGGGTTTTCAACCTTGTCGCCACCTGCATAAGGAGCCCGTGATTTCGTTAGAATTTTAGCCGGTGGATAGCCTTAAGTACTCTTATATTTATATATATATATATATATATATTTGAAATTTAGTATTTAAATACGGAGAAAATATATTATAAATGTAAGTACCTCAATAAATAGAGAATTTAAATTTTTTGCAACTAAATCGGTTTTATCGCTAATAAATAATTTTAAACACTGTCCAAATTAGAATTGAGCGGGAGTAAATAAAATCATATAAGTAAGTCGTCGCAATGTGGATTAACCACAGTTTGAAAATAGCCTTTGAACGCCGAAACAGCTGTCACAAAAGTAAAAACTAAAATAATTGCAGAACTTAAGGATAACATTATTAAATTTGATCTCATTAAATGGAGTTCTACAAATTAAATACAAAACAATTAATAAGTACTCTTATGTTTTTAGGTTTTCACAAAAGTATTTACTTGTGTAATTTTTGGGATATTAAGCCGTGTATTATTTCGAGCGTGTAAACTCGGCCATCCAGACAGATCGGCAATTGCCGAGCACTTAATTGGAACCGACCATTACTACGGATTTGTTCCAGAAGTTCTGGGAAAACCTAAGTCGTATCGAGGGCGTCTAATTACGGAAGCAATTGATATCCACTGAAGCCCCATTAATATTAACAGGGACGACGGAGCTAGACTTAATAGTCCCCGGTATCCGGTACTTGACGGCTACACAAAAACTCAACGCCGAAAACCACATTAATATACTAACAATAATTATTATTATTATATTAAAATACCGGCCCTAAGAGGGTTAACGCGCGCAACACTGTATCACTTCTACATACATAAATACACACTACAACACAATCTCCACATCTGACTGACCCTATGATGAACGCTGCCTGAAACATCGGCTAAATGAGGAGGAAGCGAAACACGGCATAATATCCCAAAAACTACACAAGAAAAGATTAGGTAGGTACTGCAGATTCGTAAAAGTATTTACTTCGTGGCTTGACATAATTAGATAATTAAGAAACACTGGAAATTAAAAAATCCCTAAGTAATAATTCTAGCATAATGAATTACCAAGTAAATTTATCGTATAGTCCTCTTTTAGATATTTTTCCAGTGAATCGCTTTGTTCTTCCGAATAAACCCCTAACCCTCTCCCCTTGGCCGACTACCACTCCAACACCTAAATATTAATGTATGTCTATCATTATTTTATATCTTAGTTAAGTTTTAATATATTTCTGACGTGGGAAAGGTACTTCCAGAACCGGCCGAGGTTATTATATTAAATTGAAGTGATTCAAAACAAATTTATACGTTTACATTATGATTAAATAGTCCTTTATATGAAATTGTAAAACGAGGGTTTGTTCAAATTATCGTCGTTCGTGGAATGAATAATTCGGTGATTATAATTACGACCGATTTACCAATGTACGTGGCGCCAATTTAGCGATATTTAACCCCAAGTGCGCTTGACTGTCTTGGATAATATATATTAACGGGTATGATATTAAAGGGTATGATATTAAACATGAAGATGTGGTGTATGGGTAGGTTTATCGGGTACATCAGTTTAGCATCCTAACTTAGAGATTCTTGATTAAATATTCATTTTAATTTAGCCGTGAAACACATATTAAAGGTTTCTTCAAAAGATGTAAAATTTCTCTGTGGAGTCATATTTATTAAATAAATAAAAATTACTTTGTCACATTAATAACTACATTTATAATATTATTAATATAAATTTTAATAATAATAACTATTGTTATTATTTTATGTCCAGCTATTTTGTTATGATAATAATAAAAACAATTTTTTAAATTAAAATTTCCCATATAATTTTTTTTTATATTTTATAATAATTTTTAATTTTCCGATTACTTTTTACATTATTAATTAATTACCTACTCACTTTCATCACTTATTTTAAATTTTTGTTTGTGTTATTGTTCTATTTTCTTATAATTTGTCTTTTTTGTTTTGTATGAATACCATACAAGATTCCCAACTGCTCCCAACCGTCTGGAGCCAGTGAGACTATGGCATCCCCAATTGGGGAATGTTTTGAGGCTGAAGGTATTGGGGAGGGGAAGGAGAAGGGGAAGAGGAAGGTGGGGAAATACCTCGCTAATCAGATCTGGTCACCAAACACGGCTTAAAGTCATTTCAAGCAACGTTTCAATTCTGAATGATGGTCTTTCACCAGCGCGATTCTGAGTGTATCTTCGACTCTGGAACATGCGCAAATATACTATATTTTATTTTTAAATGAATTAATTGTGAAACAGCACAAATTAATTGAATAAAATTTACTTGGCGCACGCCGGGATTTGAACCCGCGACCTTCTAATTCGTAGTCGAGAGCCTTACCCCTCGACCATGGAGGCCGCCAAAATATATCTTACGGTTGTTATAGTACTATATTTATACTGCCGTTTTTTTTTTAGATATGTCAACTAGTGGTGGGCGAAGCGGCTCGGTTTAGTGAGCCGGATCACTAAATCAGTTCTCTGTAGCGTACCGGTTCGGTGATCCGGCTCGATTAAAAGACGGTTCGCGTCCCCCCGCACCATGCCCTCTCCCTCGCTCCCTAGGCCCTCCTAAAGACGCCCTTAAGACTCTCTTACACGATACTTTTTTCGTCCAGTTTTCATGTGGATTGTCTTTACAGAGAGTTGATTTAGTGATCCGGATCACTAAACCGAGCCGCTTCGCCTACCACTAATGTCAACACCTTATCAGAAATAAATGTGTTTTTTTCAAGGTTTCTTTTTGGGGCTTTTCAACCCCTCTGGAGTAAAATGGCGTCATGGTTATTTATTCGGTTTTCCAGTCGTCAAATTTTGGTTTAGTTTCAGAAATATCACTTTGGCATTTGCCTTATGTACTCTTAATCGAACGAAAAATCATTAGCGTTTTAAGCTAAAAATAAATAAGGGTAGAAAACAGAAATGAGGATATTTGATCTCTTACCCGAGAGGTAGCAACCCTTATCTGCGGTTTGGGCACCCTTCTAGCTAAAGGTATTCCCCGGGGCACACGTGGGCCCTTACCCAAATAAGACTTCTGCCTAAATGTTATTTTTAGGCAGAAGTTAACCTAACCCAAATAAGACTTCTGGCCCCCTAGCACAGAACATCGATAAGGAATTTATCGATAATGTCGGTAACTTCTTATCGTTCCCAAGCACGACTTCAGATCGCTAACTAACAAAAAACAGTTCACGTTTACTAAATATGAATATTTTTGTTATCTTGAACTGTTGTTGTTTCGTTGGCGATCTGCAGTCTTGCTCAGGAACGATGACAAGTTACCGACATTATCGATAAAGCCTTTATCGATGTTCTGCGCTGGAGGGCCTGAAACTTTCTTTTTTGCTTCTTGTTATTAGAAGCTGATGTATTTTGAATTTATAAAATTTCCCTTGAGCATTTAAAAAAATTTCTTAGTTCATTAGTCAAAAGATATGTTTAAAGTAAAAGTTGCATGTTTGTAATAGGAACGCGTTTAATTAATAATAAGATAATAATGCAAGCTCACACACACAGGAATTGAAAATAACCTCAATATGGGTTGTATTGACATTTACGCTGCTGATGCCATCTTTTTTTTCCCGGAGTGCTGTCTTGGTTGCAATGTAATTTTTTTTTGAGATATGGCTTCATTTGCCAAACATAAACTATTATTAATAAAATTAACGATATGCGCATTCCCTACGAAACATTCAGATTGCCCCCCATTGTGAAACACTGAGTTAAAGGTAACCAGAAGAAATAGTTATAACCTTTGTTCATTTGTTGCCACCTAATCATAACTGTGTTTTAAAAACCAATCTGTGATTTTTTTCTCTTCATCCAGTATATCCCAAATAATAAAATAAGCTGACTGGGCATCCATTATCTCTAACTATCAAATAAAGCCAGCTCTTGAAAATACCTTTATCCCACTCCTATGTTCCCCTCCCCCCTGTCAGTCGGGGCTAACTGAATTAAAACTGTATATTGTCATACATTACTCATAGTAATTATCATCAGCAGTGAAAATTTATAATTGGCATGATTTATTGGTTTTATTTACTAAAAAAAAATTGTAAACAAAGCAAATCTAAAATTTCACTTTAATCGGACTGATGATGCCCCAGAAAACGGCTATCAAGTTCCGACCAAAACTAGGAAATTCCTCCATATGATTAACAATTATTAACATTTTTTTTCTAAAAAGAATAAATTTTTTTTTTTGAAGAAATGCTGATGAGGACATAGAAAATAAAGCAAATCTAAAATTTCACTTCAATCGGACTGATGATGCCTCAGAAAACAAACCGAAATAAAAAATCGCAGAACACCCAAAAACGTGACTAACTATTCCAGTTGTCAAAAACAATCCACTGATCCAAAATGGCTGATAATGCTAACATATGATAAACATATATGTACCAACATAACAAAATAAAAAATCAATAATCGAATCTACACAGCCCGCGAAAATTCCAAATTCACCTTTTCTTTTGAACACACCTCGTATGTAAATTGTGGATTTGCTGTTAATTTTCCCAAAAATATATAAAATAGAAAAGAAAACATCAAAAAAAATTCTTTGTTCTGCAAAAGCTGTTTAGAAATGAATATTACGTCGGTATTTAAATATAAACTGTTTATCTCTAAAAGCACATGGTATTTTGTGACTAATTTCGGTTTTACTTTATGAATCGAGAGCTGCAGACAAATTAGTTCATAAGAACGACTGGTCGTTAGTGTTTTGTCGGTGAAGCAAATATTATATTTTTATGACATACCTACCCATTTTTAATCTAAAATTTGTTTAACCTCTAGAAATCCTGATCATAATTCTCTGAATACCGGCCGAAAATTAGCAGACTGCACCTAAATGACCTTGATGAACTAAAATATTGGAATAAAAACGAAGTTTTTGTTTTTTGCGATTGTTTTCTGTTTACAAGGTAATATATCTTATCATTTATATATGTATTTCATATTTATATCGTAAGACGTATTTCTAGAATAGCAAACTTTATAAAAAATAATAAAAAAATTCTCCCATTTTGAAAAAAATTTGTAAAACTATTATTTTTATCGGTATATAAACTTTTATTATTTCTACATAAACCTGAATAAGTACTCTATACGAAAAACAATAGTCAAAGGGTGTTTTCGAAGAAGTAATGACTTCGACACTACTTTTAAATTTTCAAAAATGAAATTTTTTTCAAAAATTGTTTGAGAACTGAATTCTCGAACAATCTTTACCAAGCCGTCAGAGATGCTACATTTATGTATATAAAAAACAGCTTCTAAAGTGTTTTTAGTACAAGGGATTCTGATTTTTCATACAGTTATCAAAGCATTAGGGTTAAAATTAAATCACAAAAAAATCGGGCCAGGATGGTTGATTGATCTGCTCGCCCGTGACAATCGGTAAAAGCGGTACAGTTCAATATTTCGCCCCGGTGCGCTTCCGGGGCTCGACAGGTTAAGTGAACTTTAATATTGTTTAGTTACTGCTAGCAAAAGTGTAATGAAATCCGGGGAAAACTATAAATTTTCAGTGCATATTGAATTCCAACGAAGCGAAGTCTGGTTAAGATTTAGTAAGCAATTTAAAATGAGTACCGTCTAACATAGTTACGGTGCAAATTGGAAAGATCACGAAATTACTCATCATCCTAAATCTTTCAGAAACTAACATAATTTAATTTTTAAGGCGATATTTTGTTTTCTTGTATACGAGGTGTGTTCAAAAGAAAACGTGAATTTTGAATTTTCGCCGGCTGTGTACATTCGATTATCATTTTTTTTGTTATGTTGGTACACATATGTTTATCATATGTTAGCATTATCAGCCATTTTGGATCAGTGGTTTGTTTTTGACAACTGGAATTGTTAGTCAAGTTTTTCCGTGTTCTTCGATTTTTTACTTTAGGTTCGTTTTCTGAGGCATCATCAGTCCGATTGAAGTGAAATTTTAGATTTGCTTTATTTTCTAAATCCTCATCAGCTTTTCTTCAAAAGATTCAAAAAATTGATTCTTTTTAGAAAAAAATTCTTAATAATTGTTAATCCTATGGTGGGATTTCCTAGTTTTGGTCGGAACTTGATAGCCGTTTTCTGGGGCATCATCAGTCCGATTGGAGTGAAATTTTAGATTTGATTTGTTTTCTATGTCCTTATCAGCATTTCTTCAAAAAATCAAAAAAATCGATGTTTTTCGATTTTTTACTTATTTATTTTTAGTAAAAAATCGAAGAAAAAACAAAACGTGACTAACCTTTCCAGTTGTCAAAAACAAACCACTGATCCAAAATGGCTGATAATGCTAACATATGATAAACATATGTGTACCAACATAACAAAAAAAACGATAATCGAATGTACACAGCCCGCGAAAATTCAAAATCACCTTTTCTTTTGAACACACCTCGTATGTAATAATTATTCTTGTACAAAGTTATTCTTGGTCATTTTGTGATATTATTATCCATTTTCAACGTATGATGGAAAAAAAATAGAAGCAAACAATCACAAAGTCAACAGAAATTAAACTTTCTTTGAATTTATCTACATGTCGTGGACTATTTTTATTTTATCTTTTATTTGCATAAAACATTTAATATTATGAAATGTCTTGTTTGTTGTTGTTTGCATTTTAGCCAGAAAGAGACGTACATACTTATGTCGATAATGATAATAATAATTGGATGACTTGTATAGCGCCGTTTTTCTGAAAAAATCACCTCAAATCTGTACAAATATTAATTCCTATTCTTTATCTAATTATGTACAAACGGATACAGAAAAACATGCTTACCTGGATATGTTCTTGGAAACAATCAGAGATACGTTTATGTTAAATAGATGGGTATTTAAAATTTGTCAACATTTTTTTAATAGTATCGTAACTCTTAGTAGGGATTTACGTTAGTATCCAAAGCTTTACAGATATATCGAGTTGGCAATAATTTTTATTGCATGACTTATTTATGTTTTCTCTTAATTCCTCTCATGCTCATATGAATCTATAATAGGAAGGTCTATTTTTTATATTGTCGGCAGCTAACTTCTTAGGTACAAATTTTAGATTTGCATCTCTTACACTGTCATGAATTCTGTTGTCGTATTTTATTATAACTAGATAATGTTATTAGTATTTTTTTCTGCCCGCGTTTCTATAGTTTAGCTCAGTGCACGGATATATTGCATATTAAACTAAACAATACATCTGTCTGAACCTACATGCATACACTGATGATATGAACATGAATATATATATCGTTTTTTTTTGTGTACAGTGCCGGGGAACATTTCTCCCTCTTCCCGTGTTCAACTGTGGTTAGAGGTGCATACATGTGGAGATAATCTTCTCCACCCAATGAGCGGGCTGCCTATTGCTACTGTAGGGCTTTTATTTATTTTTATTTCAAAGAATTGTAAGCTGTGTTTTATGTGCTAGCGGCACTTGCTGATGGAAATCTTGTATTTAAGCCCGCTCACTAAGGTAATGGAGGGTATAAGATGGAATTTGGGCGAAGACGGAGGGTGTCGGTGCTGGGGGTCCATCGCCCGAGGTCGGATATAGAGGGATATGAAAATGAATTAAATTATTTTTGAGCACCGTATTTTCTTATTTTTTTCAGCCACAGGTCTAATATTAGTCAACTAGTTGTAGCATACAAACAAAAATAGATTTCATTTAAACATATCGGTAAGTATAATATTTTTGTAACCCAATGTACAATTTTTTAATAAAATGAACTAAAAAAAACGTTTTTTTCAATAGAAATAAGGGTAGGTACTGAGTATTTAAAAATAATGAATAATGTCTTAATATTGATTCTTTTCTTTAGCATTACCGTTTTATTCTATTATAAACTGAACCTGCTGATATAACCTGTTGCCACACGCAAGAGAATATTGGTAAACTATTACTATTGTAAATAATATAGCACCCTATACCTACTACCTACAGCTTTAATGTTTTCAGCACCGATTTTTGCCGCAATTGGCTGCACATTTCATTAATATATGTTTTATTACAATTTTTTTCCAGGAATCGGATAATGGATAACTTATTAACTTGTGATGAAATATCGAATCTAGCTGTTTTATTAATATTGTTTTTTTTAGGTGTCAAAACAGCGAATGCCGTAAATATGATAATGTGTCATTTCCATTTGTATCCGTGTTTTTGTTGTTTTTGATTTTGACGTTATCCTTTTTGCGGCGCAGGGTGTGCAGGCGGGCCTGCGGCGCGTGGGGTTGGCGATGCTGTCCCTGTCGCTGCCGGCGGACAACCACAGAGTAGGTGCCAATACTGAGTCGCCAATCTAGGATGAGTAGCCGCCGCTAGCTTGCTCCCATCCTCCCCCACCCCCTTATCATTCAGAATGCTCCCCTAGTATGGCGTGCCGTGATTTTTATTCGATTTTCCAATATTTAATAATGTTGAATTGCTACTCCAATCCCTGGATTCTAAGCATTATAATTAAAAAAAACCCTAATTTAAATATTAAAAAAAATGCGAGTAACTGCCATGATTATTTTTATAGGATAGTTGAATTGCTACTCCAGTTCCTTAATTAACAGCGTTATCTCCCATTTAAAGATAAAACTCACAAGTAACTGACGTGTTTTTATTAAAATTGTTACCTCAATTCCAGATTCACCGCGTTGTAATAAAAAAAAATCTTCTTAAAAAAATAAGACACGACTAACTGCCATCAGTCACCACCGTTAATATTATTATAAATTATAGTAGGTGAATCTATAAATTAATAAAAAAAAACTGAAACAAGAGCCACGTTTTCCAATGTGACGTCCTGATTTTTTTGTATATTGTCGATGTGACGCAACGGTTGACCTGGATTGCCATGCTGAAAATTTTAATTCCCCATACATCCATCAATCCGCATATTGCATAATATATGTCATATTTAATATGCCTTAGAAAGTTCCATTTTGCTCCAGAAAAACATTTGTGCAACGTTCTTCGAGTTGGGCATTAAACTTTTCAATACCTAACCTTTTTACCCAATTTTCTTATTTATTTTTTGTTTTCACTCATTATTAAACAATAAAACTAGAAAGCTTTGACTGCCCAACTGGGAACAAAAACCCGTTTTAGGGCAGTCAAATTGACAAGGTTAGCTTATGTTAATTGCCATTATACAAAATAGAATAAAAAAATAATGAAACAAGGTTTGTCTGCTTTTTCGAGTTCTGTTATTTTATTCAATATTTGAACATTTAAAAACAAATATTTTTATCTCATACGGTTTTGGAAATATTTCATGAGATTGAGGAAGAACATTTGGGGCTTCAAGGAACGGAACGGGTACCAGGCAAATATTTTTCATATATTAAATTTAGCACATATATACAGTATAATAATTCTTTTCAATCGAAGCATGTTATGTCTTACCTGTAAAGTAATGTTGAAATTGGAAAATTTACGCTTGTTGAATTTAAAATGACAGCAATATTACCTGTGTTGCCAGTGCGAAATATTTTCTGTACGTTATGAGGAATATCTTCGAAGGCGATACACAAAATACGGGGCTATTTGTTTCACAAAATCAAGAGATGCATATTTTTTTCATGTGGCTGAGTAAGAACACTGGTTTTGAAAGGGTCAAGTGCCTACTTGTTTTTATTTATTTTGCCCATTTTAATTCTCAAACCCAACCTTCAGACATAGGATAAATATTTGAGTAGCTAGATAATTTAACGGTTTCAAGTTTTGAACTTCTGCTTTCTGGAAAATCAGGGAAAGTCACGGCATGCCCTATCCCCTCACCAATCGACACAGGACTTAACACGATTCATGACTCCCAAGAGAAACCCAATCAAATATAACCCGCGCTAAGCAACCACGTTATGAATAATGAAAGCTCTCAGACCACATTCGTTTGGAGTTCTTTGGCAAACAATAAAGTTGTTTGCCGGGCCGATTTATGTTGTAAGATACGAGTATATACCACCGCAGAGGGCTTAGTGAATTTTAATATTAGTATTATCACTGCATTATTTAATTTCTTGCTAGTGTTAGTAGACTTGTAATAATGGATCATGTCTAAAAAAACAGTGGTCTTTGTATATGATCACTGTCTGAAAGAAGGAGTTACTTCTATTTGCACTAATTTCGAAACACATCAGCCCCTTCCATGGTGTTACGATTATAATCTAGACGATTTCATGACCAACAAATTTCTATTAATTTATTTTCCCTTGTGGTTGATTCGAGTATTTGGTAAAAAACAAAAAACTTTAGGTTCTATTTTCTTAAAATTAACTTTGATGAATTCGATTCACTCTAGAACTGTAGCCACCATGTTATCTAGATGAAATAATTAACTTTTAATTATAAGTGTTCCTCGGTTATGGCTACAAATGTAGGCATTTCTTTATGCACTACAGGCATGTAAGCGTACGTAAAATAATGGTATATATTTTTTATTATTACCACTGCAATGTTGTTTAATCTCGGTGTTGAATTTGTGGGGTTATTTCTTGGGATCGTGACTCGTGCCATTGTGTATCGTAAAATATCCATTGTTATTCGTTGTCGGTGTTGTCTCCGCTGCGGCGTCACTTTCAAACTTATCACATTTCAAAAATCAATCAATAACAATCTGTCAATCTCCATCTGATTTTTGTGATACCCCTTGAACTCCTTCAATACACATACATACACATTTCATTTTCCACTAACGACTGACTGTTTTCTTATAACATTCTTCATACCTCTTTTTCATAACTCTTTCTCTATAACTCTAATTTCATCGTATATTTAAAATAAAATAAAAGTTTACTTATTAGAAATATGCCAAAAACTCCCCCTCCCATTTCTTCATCCGATCTATATATAATAAAATCATTTCCCTTCTAATTAAGGCAATTGCATTCGGTTTTATTATTTTATATTGCACGTTTTTCTATTATTTTTTTGCATTATAGCTCTTGACTTCCATTGCATGTTTTAGTTCCCCGATAAAATCTTTTGACCCGTTAACTATTTGCATACTACTAAGCCATTGCATTGGCTGCACAAATACTGATCTAGATTATTTTATATCATCATATCATTTTTGAAACCTGTTATAATTTTTTCTTTCTCTAATCGCACATTCTGACAACGCTTTGCGTTGTTACAATGCTTGTCATTTGAATAATTTAGTTTTCATTAGAATTGTTATATTTCATAAAGATCTATCTTGCTTTACACTCCTAGTTTATCATCATTACATTGCTTCACAATTCACGATCACACTGACATCTCACAAGAAAAGCATCATCGGTCTTGCAGTGTTCCTGATTGTCATGGAGTTGAATAGATCACCATCGTCACTAACTAAGCATTTTTTCGTCAACGGAACGTCTAACGATGCTGTGTGCTGATGGAAGATTTCTGCGTTGCCTGGAAAACCAAAGCACGAAGTGTTGATGTCGTATTGAAGTTGTGGTTTTTGGATATTGGATTGATTCGAGTTTCAGTTATGGTCTTCGTGTATTTGTTTGCTGTTGTCGACTTGTATCTAATCATTGAACTATGGTATTTTTCATCGATTTCTGTATTTGTATATTATTTCTAAACACTAATAAATTCCATGTGTTTTGATTTTTGTGCATTTGATAGTTTCTAAATGATACACATATTTTGTAAATTATAATCTTTTTCTCCACAGCTGGCGTAGCTGAGTTTTGTTTTTATTACATTATAATAATATGACAATTTTGTCTCAATTAGTTTACTAGGTCATTCGCATTAGAGATTTCAATTTCATTGTCAACATTAAAAATCAATATGTTTTTGTCGATCTTATCAATAACTCACATTACCACATCCTTCCAAATCACTAGAAAAATAGAAAACGCACCCTAGAACATCTTATTAAAACTCATATAAATTGATTAAATAGAATCGTTACGTTTCATAGTAGCCACATTAGCTGCAGCCACATTACTAGTTTGTTATAATGTATCAAAATACACGTAAGCCGAATTATCAAAAGCCACATTACTAGTTTGTTATAATGTATCAAAATACACGTAAGCCGAATTATCAAAAGCCACATTACTAGTTTGTTATAATTTATCAAAATACACGTAAGCCGAATTATCAAAAGCCACGTTACTAGTTTGTTATAATTTATCAAAATACACGTAAGCCGAATTATCAAAAGCAGGGTTAGCTTAACTCAAATTAGAACAATAATTCATCGGTTGAAAAACCGACATTAAACTAGTGGCAAATAAAAAGAAATATGACACATTTTGCATGGAATTATTGTAGTTTACATTACTAATGAATGACAATGACTAATGAGGTTTTTATGATTTTAGCTTGGGGAGTTATGAATTTGAACTGTCTTTCTGCACGATGCCAGGTGAAATGTTTTGCTTTGTTTTATTGTGATATTGATGCTCTTTATTGATTATAAAACTGTTTATGTTTTGTGACGCTTTTTCAGATTTTTATGTTGAAAATTCTAATTTTACTATTATGTCTATGTTTTATTAGTCTCTAGTTTAATTTATCCACAGGTTGCTAAAGGTAAGGATATTAAACACCAAATGAAATACCATCGTTTGAAATTTTTTTTGTACATTCTTCGAGTAGAGAATAATAATCTCGTTCGTAGGAGTATACAATTATATAAAATGTGTTCAACAGCCGTAAATCCAGGTGGATTTGAACGATTCTCAAGTTAATGAAATTTTGTTTGAATTTCCATAGCGCCTCGGCATTTTTATGAATCCCGGATTTGCTTCAACCTTTTAAGAATCCAGTTTTTCTACTGTGTATTTGCATGAAAGTATTTGTGAAGATAAATGGATTTTTGATCGCGGTGTAAATGAGATAAAATTACAGGATAA
>JAHDVE020003792.1:0-50137 GCA_022606495.2 Halesus radiatus | reverse complement strand
TTTGTTTCTTATTTTCTAAACCGATGTCATTTTTTTTTTAATAATTCTTCAGGTAATTTTTTTTTAATTTATGTTTTTGTTAAATTTATATATGTATATATATATATATATATTTTATTTTTTTATTATTAGCGACTCTATAAATAAGCGTGTGAAAATATAAAATAAGGTGGAAGTATAACACATGATTTTTTTTGGCTGATATTAAATTTACCAAACCGGGTTGTATTTACTCTTTTTTATTTAAGCGCGTTTTGTACGTTAGTCCATAACAATTTTTTTTCCATAGCCCATAACTGATTCCGCTATTGCGTTATATATCATAAAGAACAATATTAATTTGTTATATATTATTACGTAAAATTTATAAATCGTTTTTGTTTTTAATTCGTAGAACGCCATTTATTTTTTTTAAACTTTAATGTAAATCAAATTCTCCAAATAGTTTTTGTTTTTATTATTGTGACAGATGTTTCGGCGTACGAGGCCCTTTTAAAACTGTGGTTAGCCCACATTGCGACGACTTATTTATGTGATTTTATTTTTTCCAATCCAATTTTAATTTGGACGGTGTTTAAAATAATTTATTATCATTGATCCGATTTAGTTAAAATATAATTAAAAATTCACTATCCCGTGTGGTACTAACATTTATAATATGTTTTCCCCGCATTAAATGACATTTTTTTTAAATTGATTTGTAATGATGTAAATGCCATTGGCTCACTTAAAAGTGTTTTATTGTTTTGATCGTTTGAATATACTGAGTAGTGGGGAATAAATAATCCTTACTTTATTAATTAATGTCGTGTTGTGATCATTCGTACGTTTATTAATTTCCAAGTAATGAAGTAAATTTAATCAAAGAAACCTTTCTTTCTATATTTAAGAGTTTAGGCTTGTTATTATCAAGCGGGACGTGATTATTCCCTAAGATATGTTCTGTATATTTTGAAGAAGTGCTTTTATAAGTTCAACATTAGATATGTTCTTTAAATCTAGTTGAGTAAGCCCTTATAGGTAGCGTTACAGCCGGCGAAGCAAAAAAATAAATATTTAACTCGCTTTGTATGTAAGTACATATATTTGCATGCGGAGAATGTATAAGCATATATATGTTTTTTCTAACATTCATAATAATACTGTTCACTAAAATTCATCAATTTAATGTAGATCTCTCTTTGTACCTATGGGTGCGCTGGTTCTTATTGACTTGCTCAAATAAGCAGAGGTAAAATAGGGAAGGGTAAGATGGGATTCAAAGACTTAGCCCTGATCCTTAGTTGTCCACAAGCCTCTTCTTTGGCTGTTGATGCAATTGAGCACAAAAATAATGAAAAATGGTCCAACATAAAAAAACACAGACCATATTCATCTGCAGCGGGATCACACTATACAAAATACTACGGCGGTGGCGAACACAATACAAAGATTGCACCGGGTTTCGGGTGCGAATTAACGCGTAGTGAACGAAATTACAGCCGACAATGATGCGGGTAAGTCGATGGACGAGGTATGGATTAAAATTTGAGTAGGTTTTATTAGGAAGCATATTATTGTGCAAATCAACTGCAAGGCTATCCAAGTTGAAGCATAACCGGAGTAACCATATATTACAAATGCCATCCGTAAATAACATTTACAACAAGTTATAATATTTGGTAAACTATTAACTTGCATTGTATAGTATACCTTCAGTTCCAGAAATCGATTCTGTCATTATTCCAGTATTTGCTAACAAATTCCTCACTAACGTTCCCGTTAATTTTTGCTTTAATTTTTCTATTAAAATGAAATTGTTTTAACCATTTGTTTGCACGACCTCTAATACCACATTCCACCATTGCTATTAATAGCGTTTGGTGCTATAATGTGTAAAAAGCTTTTTTTAAGTCGATGAAAATTATTCCGACATACTGTTTTTAGTCACAGTGTCTGCGGGTGAGCGCGTTGCATACATATTTATGACCTAGTTAACATGTGTTATTATTATTAAATATTCACAAATGTATCAAATATGAGTAATTTGTGCTCTCCTCAGAGAAAATATAGTTATAGGCGCTAATATTTCCCCGAGGTGAAAAAATACTAAATAAGTTTGTGGTATGTTTTATTAAAATTTTAAATTTAAAAAAGCGCTGTCATCTTATGCACATATAGCAACTGTTTTCATTCCTTTCCCTCAGAGGAAAGTCAGTTTTGACAGTTGGATTATTAACGAGAAAACATAAATCTCCGAGGGATAAATGAGAAGGGAAACAGTGGGATTTGAAAATGATCGAGTTTGATCGGGGCTTAGTAACCTACTTTATAGAATTTATTGTGGGAAGTAATAATAATACTTGGATGACTTGTATAGCGCCGTTTTTGCGAAAAATCACTTCAAGGGCGCTGTACAAATACTAATTGCTAGGGTTTATCTTATTATGTACAAATAGATACAGAAACATACTTACCTGGTAGGTCACTCCAGATTAAAACGTTAAATTACAAAGTTTTCGCTTAAGGAGATATGATTTTGCACGCACAGAACACAATATTAGAAAATACTGCACATTACATGATATTACAGTTACTGTTTAAATCCTCTTTATCATTGATATTACATTTATAAGAAGGTTATTGGCAAAAGAAGAGTAGGTATTCATTTGAAACTTTATTTTAATTGAGATTTTCGATAGTAATTATTTACAGTTACAAATATTTAAAATTATTTACAATGAAGCGGACTAGAAGTTTCAAATTTTTCTGTTAATTACTTCAGGTGGGTACTAACGGCTTGCTTCGCTATGTTTATTAGGTATGCAACTGAACAATTTATGGATATGACTTTCTGAAGAGATAAGTTTTGAGCTTTGCTCTGAATTCTGTCTTTAAACAATCTTAGATCGTATGGCAGTAAGTAATATCTTAACATAGTAATATATAACAAGGGAAGTAATATATAATGTGGATTAATAATGTCATCGATAAAGCGACGTACTCTAGAAAAGCAAACGTGTTAAGGAATTACATTATCGAGGTAAAAATTAAATTTCGAAATGAATTTTAAATAATTGCAAGGCTCTATAATATCGCGTAGAATTATATAAAATGTTTTTTTTTTTTAATTATCAAAGGTTTCAAATTATTTTTAAAAAATCATGTCAATATTTTATTTAATTAGAGTTCCGAAAGCCACCCTTTTGTCGGACCGGAAATTCCCCTTGAAGAGGAATGTAATAAAACAATGCCTGAACTTTATGTAAAAAATGTTTTATGCTGCCAACGTACATACCTCCCCATATGTTTTTCACATCCGTTACTCGTATCACACTATATGTGAAAAGGGGTTGAGAAGTTGTACTGAAAAACCATTAAGTCAATTGATTTGGTTGTGTTCTTTTAACGATGTGTCTTTAAACTGCTCGCTTTTTGATTGTATGTGCAGATCGAACCCAAGTCAAGATGTTTCACAACGTCATAAATTAAATTCGGTCAGAATAGATGCTTACTACGGGCAAAAAGCTCACGCAATAAAGGGTGGGATTTAATATGATTTTTGTTAACCACATGTACCTACAAACTAGTTTTTTTTATTCACGGTTAGCGAAATTTAGGTTTAGTACTTAGGCGAGGGAGCAAAAGAAACTCTCTGTAATATTTAACCTTTTAGTGGGTTTATGTTTATACTATTTTAAATTTAATTTATTAACACCACTCATGTGCCCCGATGCTCACATCAGGGATTACGTTTTTTTGGACAGGCGGGAGTTAACCTGGGTCATTAAGAGATGTTGAAGGAATTAACGAAACCCGGCAAAATATAAATAACCCGTTTTCCTTCAACACATGTCAAAGCGCGTTAATATTAGGAACAATAATAATAATAATGATAATAATAATAATAATAATAATAATAATAATAATAATAATAATAATAATAATTTTTTTTTTTTTTTATTTTTTTTATTTGTATAATATTAATTATATACAGTGGGAACTTATACCCGCTAAGCCACTGCAAGTAGCTTGTCAGCAGGAGTTTATTTCAACAATATAATATAATACAACAATAAATTACAATCATCATACAAATGTAGGGCAAAAATTATTATATTTAGGCGCATGCATCTTGTGAGAAAAATAAGTTGATTAATAATTTGCATCATAAGTTGAGAAAAAAAAACTTAAAGAGAAAAAATAATGGTAAAAGCATTACAGATTTGTTATTGAGATACTAGAGTCCAATCTTATAACACCGATTTAAATAATATTATAAAAAATGTCAATATCATAAAAAATATCAAAATTATAAAAGTACCAATATTATAAAAGTATCAATATTATAAAAATATCAATATTATAAAAACATCAATACTTTTAAAAATATCAACATTATAAAACATTCATATTACAAAAATATAACTATTACGTAAATATCAGAAATATCAAAGCATCTGTAAGTATTAAATAGATTAAGAAATAAAATTTTAAAAGATATATACATAAAACAGCAGTACAGGTTGGTTACAATGAGGATAGACTTAAATATAATAGTAACACCGTAACAGTAAATACACAAGGTTACTTTCCAAAAGCCAACACTTTAACATCAGTGAGAATTTCATCATAGGACAATTGTTTTTAAATTCGTATGGCAATTTGTTAAATATAAATGGTACAATGTATTCAAGGGTTCGTTGACCATATTTATTTTGAAATATTGGCACTATCATTCCTATATTTTGTGTGAAACGTGTATTGTGTACATGATCCACCACTGCCTTATACGGACTTTCAGATATATGTTGCAGTAGAATTTTATGCCACAAAATACCACGAACAGGTAATACATTAATTGATTTGTACATGATATCAATGTCTCGCCTTTGCTTAAAAACTGTTTTACTTACTAACAATTTTACCATGGCGTTTTGAATCAGCTGTAAATGTTTTATGTTGGTCTTACAGGAGTGTCCCCAAGAAGTTATACCATAATAACAATAACAATAATAACAATAATAACAACAATAATAATAATAATAATAATAATAATAATAATAATAATAATAATAATAATAATAACAATAATAATAATAATAATAATCATAATAATCATAATATAAATAATAGTAATTACCTAACCTAATATAATTAGAAAATAAGATATTGTATATTATATGCACGCAAATTAAAACTACAATTATGAAGATGATATGATTAAACTATGATATGAAGATTACGACATTTCAATAACATGTTTATTAAGAGCTTTCAACGTGAAAGGAATCCAAGTTAAGTACCACATAAATACAAATGTGATATGATCAGAAGTTTCTTCAACAATTCCTTAAATATTTCGCAGCATTTACCACTCACCCTGTTTCAAAACCATCTTACTATGATCTTTCTATTGACATTAACAATAACGGAAAACTTATTGCTATTAACAGAAAACATAAGTTCGTGTATTATTTACGTTCTCTTGATCGCTTTCCGCGAATTCCAATAAGTTTTATATTCAATAATATTACCCATCAATAGACCATTCATGTATTAAAGTCAATCTTCCGATTTTCCGAATATCAATCTGTATTCAATCAGGCTTCTCCAAGTTTTTTGTGAAACCTCAAAATAGCTTCAAGCCGCAGAATAATGTTCGCTTGTTCCAAGAGTTTTAGCATAAATCTACGAATCCACACACGGTTTGTGGAATTGAACAACCCATATTTGTGGAATTATAATATAACGCAGAGATAAATGGGTGCCAAATGGAAACCATAAACTCAATGCTTTTACCTCAGATTCCAATAATTTGCTACTTTTCGTTTATCCATCCAAAGTCAGCCTTCTACTTTTACATTAAACCTATGTTTACCGAAAATAATCAACATTATCATGAGTATCACGGTTTTAAATTATTCAGTTAATAGTTGAGTGGATAAACGCATCGGGTTTCCACCTAAGCTACGTGGGTTCAATCCCCTGCTTGCTAAATCCTCCATCATTGTAAAAGCAACATTGCATGCTTTCATTGATGAATTTAGGTGGCATTAAAAAAATATTGTCCGGTTGTTCGTGACTAGGGAACAATGACTTTAAAAAAAATTAAAAATGCTTTATAGAAGATTCGTTGAAGTACCAGGAGTTGCCCATGGTTATGAATAGTTTAAAGTAAAATTTTGAGGTTACGATGTGTTATCCCAACCCCCATCCCCATCCCTACCCCTACCGGTACCCCTACCGCTACACATTTCCCCATCCAATAGTCTTCTTCTAATTTTGAACGTCAAGTGTGCTAAATATCATCAGAAAGTAACAAAATTCTGTTGTTAGGGATGGGAAAGGGGATAGACAGTGATATTTCTACTATTTTTAATGTCAAGTGTGCAAAATTTCATGAAGTTGGAATAAAACTGTATGCAAAACAAACAAACACCGCCCGCCAGGGACCTTCTTCTTGATACAATACAGAGTACCCGGTGTTGCCCGGGGTTATCGGGGTTTGTAGTGAAGTTTTGTGGTTGTGATGTATTACCCCTATTCCTATCCAGTAGTTTTACTCTTATTTTGAATGTCAAGTGTGAAAAATTTCATCAAGAAATACCTAATTTCAACATTAAGGGGTGAGAAAGAGGGAAGGGGTGGTTTTTCGAAATCTTATGTAAACAGCGACCTTTCTGTTGTTTCTAAAATCAAGTGTGCAAAATTTCATTAATATTGGAATAAAACCCTAGATTTGTTTACAAAACCAACACACACAGCCCCCCCGGACATTCTTCTTTATATAATAGAATAATAGAATGGATACCTCACCGGAAACAATGTAACTATTACGTGAAATATGATACTAGGTTATTAAATTCGGTAATAACATTACTTATATATACTCGTATGTAATAATATTCATCAATAGAGGATCTTCTTCCTATTTTCCAAGTTCTCTGTGTATAATAAGTGATTAAAAATATCCCAATTAAATAAAATGCAGAACTTTTTAGCCTAGAAATATTTAGAAATCTGCACAGATTACCGGTATTATATATTTATTTATTTATAAAATAAAACATGGCTGTTTATCTCTAACCGTTTGATATTTATTATCCGTTCTGTAAAAATCATGGTAATTTCTGATGCAATACAGTAACGTTGAATGGAACAATTTTACAGACTGTTGTCATTTTTCATGGGTTCTTTTGATTATATTAGAATTTTTATGAATTCTTCAGAATATTATTTCTAGATATATATGTATACAATAATATTCAATTTTAGATAATATCTATCTAACTCCTGCCTGATTTGCCTGAAATGATTGACAATATTCTATCACCCCTCATAATCATAATACCAGAGCAAAGCAACTAGACAAGCTAAATGTACCTAAGTGTAATACTACTTTTGGAAAAAGAAGATCTGAATTTTTAGCTTTAAAATTATACAGCAAACTCCCACTTAGTATCAAACAAAGTAATTCAATCAATATTAGTATTAAGTCCAGCAAAACTTGGCTTGTGAAATTAACAGAAGAATAACTGACTTCTTAAAATAACGTCATAGAAATTACTGGAAATGCCCTAGCCAAACCTTGAAGTTGAAATATACAAGTCACTGAAACCCCCTTATTTAAAACCTAGCCTCAGCACAGGATATTCTAGTGAGGAGGAATGAAAAAAAATCTATGGTATACATGTATTTTTTTATACTTGTATGTTACATTAAAATGTCAAAATTATATATATTACGTATATTATGACCGGTCAGTGGCTGAGTTGGCATCGCGTTTGGGTCTCACCCAGGCATCGTGAGTTCAACTCCTCGGCTGGCTAAGTTCTCCATTTAGGACACAAACAACACCTTCCTCTTACTGTGATGGTAGTAGGAGATGTTAAATATTGTCAAGTTATTCGTAACCAGAGAATATTTGTCTTTCTTAAAAAAATAAAAAAATAAAGAAATGAATAAAAACTAAATTTAAAAAATATACAGTTAGTAAGAACTGCGTAAACCTCTACCCTAGCTCACATTATATTAATTTGCATTCATATTGATACATACTCTTCGTTGATTCCATCCCTTGACATCACCCGACACAAGAGTGTTTGCTTGATTCTGCAATGTTTTTCTGGGACCTGGAACATCCCTGATAGCTTTTTCCGTAATACATTCTCCTAACCTTTTTTTTGTTAATTTTCTGGACGTGGACGATTTAATTTTGTGCACTACTATAATATATAGCTGAAGAAAATATTCCTTTAATCTTTTCCTTACTATAAAATATACAACTTGCATAAAGATGAATTTTTATCAAGCTTTATATTAAATACGATAATTCCTTTTCTAAAAATACTCTCCACGCAGCATCCTTAAAGATGACATAAGCCTTTAGTCAATTCATTTCAATTAAAGCCTAAATAATAATAATTTTTAATTTATAAATTAGTTAAAAATTACTCTGTATTCACCACTTTCTTCGTCAGGAATATATGGAATACGTGTAATATTTTGTATTCTATATATTCCTGATGAAGAAACATCGCTTTCGAAACATGTTGATGTGTGTATATTTATAAAGTGGTGAATACAAAACATTTTTTAATTCATTTATTAATAATGACGCCACAAAGTGAATACCAATCTTATGAAGAAATTATATTTAATTTAAATCGAATTGTGTTTTATTTCGTTTAAATAAGCTTTAAATAAAATTTGTACCTTTATTTTTGATCCGATACTTTTGATCGAAGCGGTGAATGAATAATGTTCCTTACTTTATTAACTAATGTTATATTAGGATCATTTGTTCGTTTATTGATTTCTAATCGTTCAAGTAAATTTAATCTAATACCCTTTATTTCTATATGTAATATTTGGAGAACTTAATAATAACATTATTAAATTTCATTTACTTACATTTTTAAAGAAATTAAATGGAGTTCTACGAATTAAACACAAAAGCAATTAATAACTCTTTTGTCTGTCCATCTTCTCTACATACCTAAACCTTCTAAGCGTCTTGTTCTAAATCTTATGATAATCGCATTTTAGCAACAACAAAAAATCCAGCTTTTAAAAGGTGATGTTCCACACTATCATCGACGACATGAAATACAGCCTTAAAGTGGTAATTATTTTTAATTGGTAATAATCAAACTTCACACGATTAAGACGAACGCATTCGCTTGGGTTTCTGCCATTTCAGAATTCAATTGGCAGTCTTGTGTCTCTTTCTGAAAGGCTGAAAAAGTGTGAGCGAGACGCAAACAAAAAGTAAATGTAAAATATTGACCCAAATTAAACAATTTTCAGCAGTCATTAAAATTTTATTGTATACTTCATCACATTCCTGAGGTATTTTAGAGATATTTTTTTCAAAAATAGTATCAATTTAGTCACAAATATTTGCCAGAGTTGCCTCCTAAAAATATGAATAAATTGTCATCTTTGGTGGCTTTTATTTTCTAAATTAAAACAAAAATCAATAAAATACTTCTAATCCTTACTATATATTTACTATACCTTTTGATTAAAAAAATATTTCATTACGTTTGGGTGGGTATTTGGCCTCTAATCCTTATTTATGTTTTGTATGAAACAGGCCGCGCAGCCGTTCCTCTTAAAGCGCTGTAAATGAAAACCAGCACGTAAGAAACACTGGAATTAAATGCTCTATTTAAAATGTTGATAAAGTGTGGATACCTACCGTTAATTGAATGCCATTTTTTCAATCGATTAGCACCGAGACCGGTGTAAGGGACTCCGAGAGTGCTTCCGGCATTGAAAAATCGCTCTGTTTTATAACGCTTAATATGAAATATGATCTCGTGCTGGGTGTGAGCGTATCGATGCTTCGTGAAAGGATATTTTTGAGTGCTTTCTATACAAACTGAACGATCCACAGCAGCAAAGGAGTGTTTTTTTTACCCGACCGATATCCAAGAAAGTAATTCACTTTGGAATAGCGATTCTTCTTGTTTGTAATATTTCGAGTTTTGTCCATTTTTCATTTCGTGTATGTGATTACGTGTTACGTGTGATTTGTGGAAAAGGGGCGCGAGTCATGGTCACGTAGCCGATTAAATTCTTGACACATGTGTGGGTGGATTTTGTATTTTATTTTATTTGGAAAACCAACAGTTTACAATAATTATTATGTATAGAAAACATCTTTAAAAATGAACTCATAATAGGTTTTCAGTTAAGTATTGAAAGTATTCAACTAAAAAATAAAAGTTACAAGGTTAGCCTACGAGGTTAGGATTTGGGAGAGAGGGGAAGGCAAAGGATCTAGTATGTGTAGAGTAAGTAATATGTATTCTGTGAATGTTATTTATTGATTTTAGGTTTGAAATTATAAGGGGCTGAGTTGAATAAGTCGAACTCACTGTATGAAGTGTTAAAAATGTGTGAAGCGCGGTGAATAAATGTGTTTTGTTTTGAGTTAGTATTGCATTGAGGTAGGTTTAGTTTGTGGTTTTGTCTGTTTTTCTGTTAGGCACTCTTAATTGAATTCGTTCAAGTAATTCATATGAATGTATATGTTTTTGGGTGTGTAACAACCGCTTCGTTGTGAGATCGCTTGCAGCTTACCGGATTATTCTCAGACATTTTTATGTTTCCGTGCATTTTTTTTCAGAAGGATATTTTATGATTTGCTTGTGATTTTGAGAAATTATTTTTAAAGACAGACGTTGAGCGTATCAATGTATTCATAATTTATCTAAAGCAACTTCACTTAAAATGCTTCTAAGAGAAGATATTTTATTTTGATAAAATGTCTTCAACATAAACACTTGGCTTGGCTTTCAAAATACATTGATTCTATTACCAATATTCCGAGTATGCCCGTCAGTTGCGCCGGTAACGGTTCGACTTGGGTAGCCTCAAAATTGATTTGCACAATAATATGCATCCTTATAAAACCTACCCAATTGTAAACCATACCTAGTCAATTGACTTTACCCGCATCATTATCCGCCATGATTTCGTTCGATACGCATTGTTAATTACGCACTGCCAATCGCAGGTTCAGGAATATCGTCCACGTATTTTTTTTAATGTTGAACTATTATTATTATTTGTTTATTTGTTCAGTGCATTGATAGCCAATAAGAAAGTAAGGATCAGGGGTTAGTCTTTGATCCCATCTTACCCTTCTGATTTTACCCCTGCATATTTGAGGAAATCGATCGTAATTATTTAAATTGTGACAAAGTTATTTTACGAACTAACGCAACCACCCGTCGTCAATCTTTTGTGAATAGTTTTTTTCTTCTTCATATTAACGAATAAGATAATTAGGAAGTATGTAGTTATAATCTTTAAGTTTTTAATTTTAATTTCATATCACCTACTCTAACTAAGTATTCATTTTATCTTATGTTTGTAAATACTCCTCCCATAACCACGAGCTACTGGAACTCAACTTATGGAGAGTAGAATAATAACAAGTAAAAAAAAATCATGTTATAATTTGGAATTTTTTTTGTAATAAAAAATAATTAAAAAATAATAACATAACACTTTAACAAAATAAAAACAATGAATAAAATATGTTATCAGTAAACAGAATACTGAAAATGTATAGCAAGTGTTTACGAATTTAAAATGATAATGGGATAAGTATTTTTGGTTGATGATTTATGTAAACTCATATTTAACCATTATTTTTCTGGAAACTGGCCAGTAACTGTAATAATAATAATAATAGTAATGATTTATTATCTAATTTTTATATAATAAAATAAAAAATGATGATATCGTCTCTGGGATTTCCCGTGCTGAGGATTTCATTTATAAAATATGAAATTATATTATATTAAATTGATGTTATTGATGATTTTTTTTTTAAGTGAAGTATTTTAATTGCAGTTAGTCTGTATTTGGTGTTAATATATCGACGGACTCAACGAACAATGTCGGATGTGCAAATGGTAACTTCTTATTAGAGCTGTTTAAAGTTTCGTTTCTACGTGTTTAGAGTTTTATGTCTGAATTTTTATTGTTTGTGAGATAAAGAAATATAGTGTGGTTTTTGATGTTCGGCATAAACCCCTATTTATTTGATTGGAAAAACATATGATTGCATCTACTACAGCTCTCATTGGTCACTAGAGGTGAACCTTCACAAAACTGCGCTATAGCAATTTACTTTTATGATTATTATTATTATCATCTCATGCTAAGTTACGAATTTGCACGTCCGACATTGTTCGTTGGAACCGTCGATTTGTTTTATTTCAGATCTCCATATTTGTAATATGCAAAAGAAACCAATTTAATACATTTTTTTTCAACATTTCGTATTTCAAAACATAAATTTTCGACGAAGAATTTTGGAAAGTCTGCCAAAATAATTGCAATAAATCAACAATATCGCAGATTTTTTCCAAAAATCCTGAAAAAGACGGATAAATATATTTTTTTATTATAAATTTTCATAGTCAAACGGATAACCCATGTACATAACCGAACGTAGACTAGCTTGAATGCTGCTTATGATAAATGGTTATGTTTTATTTGTCATAAATTTGCTGGTCTCTCTACGACCAAATAAATATATGACTTCTCATTTCCATCAAATATTACATCTCTCTGTTACGGAGATGGGGAAACTCTTAAATTTATTTTAAGAATATGTCATTTATGTTTGTTGTTTATTTATTATTTCTCTCAGCTTCCTCAATTGAGATGAAATATTTTTATGGCTTCATATCAGAATGTAATAAATTTCTAACGTTTCAATAAATAATACGACGTTTTTTTCGTGTTTGATGATACGTAGTCAAGAAAATTTCACAGAATTAAAAATAAGATGAAAGAAAAGTAAAGCAATAATTGTAATTGTTATATTTATTGGAATAATTTATTAAATCTGATTGTAAAATTTAATCAATGAAGGAAAAAAAAAACAAATCAGGTGTTATTAATTTAGTGATTGGAGTATTGTCCAGGTAAGACTGAGGTCTTGGGTTTGATTCTCAGATGCGACTGTTACCTTTTTTTTTCTCTTTTTTTATTATTAATTTCTATATAATTTTGATATTTGAGGGTAAAAAATAAATATATAAAAAAAACGTATGTATTATAGAATTTTTTGAATAGTCTTCCTCACTAGGAGATCTTGTGCTGAGGCAAACTAGGTTTAGATTAAAGGGGTTTCATCTATTTCTATATTTCAATTACAAGGTTTGGGTAGGGTATTTCCAGTACTTTCTATGACGTTGTTTTAAGAATACTTGTCAGTTCTTCTTCTGTTAATTCCTTAAGCCAAGTTTTGCTGGACTTAATGCAATTATCGATTAAATTACTTTGTTTAATAATAAGTGAAAGTATGTTGTAAAATTTTACCGCTAAAAATTCAGAGCTTTTTGTTTTTATTTTCTGTATCTTTTTCTTTTTTTATATCATTTGAGATTTGTGAATATTATCTTCATCGATGATTCAATAATAATTTTACTTTGAATTACAGAACCTTTATCGTAGAATATAATTAAATGAAATGCTTTAATTTTTTCAATAGTTATTTAATTATTTTGTGGCATAATTATTAATAAATTTAATGAAAAGTGCTTTGTTTACACCACTACACTATTAAACACTTTAATTTTATGTTCGTCACTTTGTTTATAAATGCTTTAAATTTTCAGTTTGTTCGTACGGCTTATTTTAAATAATAATATTCTATTGGTAGCTAGCTAAAATCCAACGCCATTTAATTGTTATTCCAAGTTAAACCTACTAATTAAGGATGGACTTCTTTGCGTCCCAGTAGGAACCTTTTTGACTATTCCGATAAAATTTTAAAAGTGAAAAGATATTATTTTTTAATAAACGTGTCATTAGGTATGTACTCTTTTTACAAACGTGCTTACATGAGCAATGTTATGTGCATTTATAAATAACTATTAGCCTTTTCGTAAGAAGGATGATAGACCTTTTTTTTAAATCATCTAAGAATATTTTTTTAGTAAGTTGTTCATAATTTTTCATCTACTTTTGATGGGCAAGTTTGTATGAAGCCTCATTACGGAGTTTATTAATTTCAGTTATCTAATATGCGGGAAGTGGGCGTTGCTAGTCATTATCTGATTATTTTGAAGAAAATAAAATAATTACATTTACTGTGTAACATTAAAACAACAAAAAAATGTAACCAATGGATATTGTGAAATAAACCCTTTCAAAAGAAAATAAAACAGTTTTCATTTTAATTTTATCTTTATGTATCAGTTAGAATAGGGCGTGAGTCGTTGTTTTGTCGAAAAATTTATTGCAATATATTTTGGTGTCAACATCAAAAAGTAACAGACGACGCGTTAGACACGGATCAGGCGAGGCTCGATATCGATAATATCAGTAGTTTTTCAGAAGAATCAGACTATTTTTTTTATGAAAGGTAGGCTCTTGAGATATCAAAAATGATGTAATTGGTGTAACATGAAAATGTTAATAAAAACCTTACCCTCCTGCTGGACTACATAAAAATAGTCATATGTATTTGCTAATGTAAATGTTTATTTATTTTAAGTTTCTGGTTTTAAGCCATAGTTGTAGGTCATAGAGCACTATTGTGTATTAATACCTACTTGGTCACAATACGTATTCGTTTTACGTCATTAGTTATAAATCTGAGTTGTAAGTCACTAGTTATAAATCTTTTTTGTAAGTCACTAGCTATAAGTCTTAGTTATAAGTCAGTAATAAGTCATAGATGTAAGTCACTATGGCTTACAAGTCTCAATAGTTTGTTTGCCAGCTACAAATCTTAGTTGTATGTTTCTCGTAATAAATCTCAGCTGTAAGTTTTTAGTTATGAGTCTAATCTACCGATTAAATAAATTAGTTGTTAAGCGCATACGAGATGATTTTCCGAAGGAAACGGCGCTATAGAATTAACCCAAATTTGTTCTTATTATTTTTACCCTTTCGGGTTTGAATAGATCCTTTTTCTAATAAATTAATATTGGTTTACTTTTAGGTACGTAGTTAAACACATTAAAGATTGAACTGTTACGCATTGCGTGAGGTCCTCTGCTGTATCTAACCAAATTGCACAAATAGGTGCCAAAATGCTCTCCTGTATGATAAAAAAGTGTTTCCATTATACGACAAACACCAGTAAAAAAACATGGTAAACACCAATAAAATTTCATTAGTAAAAAACGCAAAACACTTAATATTGTATATAATACAATAATTGTAATCGGGAAACAATCAATGACATTACAATCATTATATAAACACACAATGATTCAATGGAAATAAATATTATTCCGAAAATTTTAAGTGAGATAGCGAACGTAGCAACACATGAGTATAAGAAAGACAACCTTCTAGCAGTTGGTAATTGTTAAGTAGGTCCTATCGTGTAAGCAAATAGGTGTAGTGTTATCTCATTCACACCCATGATATTCGACGCGACTTTTAATTATAAAAACGACCTACGGACTCACATCCATCGCGTTCAATAGACATATCTTTTAAATGTCCTTATTTGTCATACATAAACTTTCTTTGAATTAAGAATTTACTGTAAACGTAAAAGTGTTTGTTACTCTACCACATTTTGTGTTAATTTTGTTAGACAATGATGCGTCTATAAGTACGTAATGTCATTGCTTAAAAATGGCTTAAGCGAGTTAACTTTTGTTTTAAGCAAGTACGCAAAGAATCAAGTAGAGACGAGTTTTTAAATGGAGTTCCTTTCTCAAGGCATACCGGAAATACATAGGATCAATATTATTATTTTAACAAACGAATTTTTAATAAACTTCATATGATTTAATTTTACTGTCCTCAATCCAGTCGTCAGTTTTCTTAAATTTTGTCCTCGTACTTAAAAATACATTGTTTGAAATATTAAGGACACAGTTTCATTGTAGTAAACCTTGACTAAAACATAGTTTATCAAAAGCTGTCACTAGAGAGACGAAAAGCTTGCGTCTTGACGAATGTCTCCTAATGACTCGTGAGAAATGTAAATATTCTGGAGTCATAATATAATACAGAAAGGGAACCATAGTATATAATACTATATAAATATATTAATTAAAAATTACTTTGAATTCATCATTTTATTAATATATGCATATCAACATGTTTCGAAAGCGATTCTTACCCCATCAGGAATATATAGAATACTAATAATGATGTCAAGTATAGACAAATGACAAACATTTAATTATATACATTATTATTTTTTAGTATTCTATATATTCCTGATGAGGAACGCATCGCTTTCGAAACATGTTGATAACTATATATTAATAAAATGGTGAATATGAAGTAATTTTTAATTCATCTATCAATAATGATGCCACAAAGTGAATACCAATCTTTTCAAGAGATTATAATAGTATTATTATTATGCAATTATGCATCAGTTTTTAGTTTTTAAATCTTTTTTTTTTCATCGGATATTGATACTAATTATTTTGAGGGCATTTTAATGCCAGTTTCTTGCATTAATTGGCGAAAAAGTAGCCACAAAATTGCAGTATTGATTTCAGAACTTGTTTCTCAATCTTTCCAGTAATGCCAGTAAAAAGAAAGCATAGGTTCTAATTATTGCATTAACTGAGACGTAATCATTGAACTTTACAGCAGTTATTATATAAATTGTTACTTTAGAACACAATATATTCAATATTTACCCGTGTGATTTAATACATTGTTTCGCTGTCCTGATTGTAAATTTTAATAGACATAATGTTCACCCATTTATTTCCTAAATCCAATTCCCGATTGTGCCAAATCAAAAATTCTTCTTAAATAAATACGATCCACCTATTCGCCGATTTCAAGGTAGACCCTCGATAATTTTCGGGGTGAAATCGGACCGAAAACGTAACTGAATTGATAGAAAACACATCAGAACGGCCTTGGCGGCACTCAAAATTACCCATTATAGTTCAAGTCAAGGAACTATAAGGACAATACTATGGAATAACCTACATTGCCTACTTGTCATCTTTTTTTTAAATAGCTTCAAACGATCGGTTATCACTTTGTGGCGTCATTATTAATAAATGAGTTAAGTAGTGTACTTTGTATTCACCACTTTATTAATATAAAGATATCTACATGTTTCGAAATTGAAATTTGAAAAAAACTTCAAGAAGCATCACTTTTGACACATGTAGATATCTTTATATTAATAAAGTGCTGAATACATAGTATACTCGTATTATTTAATGTATTTGTTATTTTTTACTCATATAATTTCATTGGGTAAATCCCTTAGAGGGTTTTGGCACTTTCCAATAAATGCCTCAACTCCCACTGACCTCCTGTTAATCTTCTGCTATTTCCCTCCGATGGTTTATGGTTAAGTCTGCGGTGTTTGACCCCACACCACCGAGCCACCTATGTTTAGGTTCCTCATCATTCCTTCGTCCTGTATATTTATGTGAAAACACCTATAAAAATCACTTTATTAATCCATTTAAAAATATGTGTGAGGAAATCTAACGTGCAATCCAAAGATCTAAGCTTACTCTGCGAGACTTTTAAAGGGGTGGTGCTAAAAAACAAACAGTCTACATTTTGTTTTAAGCACTTGATTAACTTTCTCATCTAGTTTATGGTCTAACAATGTGAAACTGTTACACGTAGAGCGGGAGATGCGACCCCTGCTACGCGGGCTCTGGTCTACGCCACATAAAGTAAGATCCCTACTCCCCGCTCTCATCCCTCCACCCTCTCCCCGCTACGCCGCGCCGAGCTGCCTCTACGCCGGGGAACGCTACGGCAAACCTCCCCGCCTACGTCAGTACGCGCAGAGCCCCCGTAGACAGCACTCGTGCTACGCGATCGTCGGGCACACTTTCTCGTGAATAAACAACGAATGAAATAATATCACAGTGAATATTTTATGGTGGTTTTATAAAATTTACGGTTTTTAATAAATAAATAGTTTTCACACGTCGAATAATCAATAATATTGAAAAAAAAAACATAACTAAAAATTATAGCAAGATAAAATATTAGACTTTTTAAAATTTTCGAAATTTTTAGGGTAGTGCTAACATGATTAGGTAAAAAAATTGTGTCTGAAAATAGTAACTAACATAAAAATAAACGTCATTCTTTTAAAATTTTGCACTTTTCCGGTAGTACATATGATTAAGTAGTCATTTTACAAATCAGTGTAAAACCTTATTTGCCTAAAAATAATTTTAATGTTTGGTGATTGACAAACATAATTATAGCAATAAATACAAACTTGATGGTTGTTTTATCTGCAGGAAAGGAGGTAAGTTGTCTCAAAAACATTTAATTTGTATCCGGTGATTTGTTCAGATATTATGAATTTATCAGTTAAATTAATTGTAAGTTTCAAAATATGTGTATTTATTGATTTTTTGTTTATATATGAAAACTACCATTTTTCAAGTTCAAACAAAATCGAAGGACACCTATCATTGAAACTAAATAATTGATATTTTCAATGTAAAAACCGTAGTTCTTTAAGTCGATATATTTTTATTTTTTCTATAAATCGTCTTTATAAAACAAGGCAAAATATATAGAAAAATGATTTTAGCCATTTACTTATTCATGTCAGCTCTTTATTAATTCTAAGTTTTTTATAATAATAATAATAAAAAAATTTGCTTAAATGCTAATTTTTTATTATTTTATCTTTCTAAGCATTATCCGAAACCTGTATCATATTATACATAAGAAATAATTTGTGTCGTTAATTCACGAACAAAATACACGAAATTGCGTTTTGACTCAATAAAAAAGAAATTATTATATATAATAATGTGTTGAAATTCAAAATAATATTCAGTTGGACCTTCTAAAAATAAGACAATTATTAATTTTATTTGATTGCGTAATTTAAATATAGTATGAAAACAGGTATATTAAAATGTAGTAAGTGAAGGAATATGAATGATTTTACAACAAATAACGCTAAGTTAATTTATCCGAATTGCATTGAACGTTTAAAAATAATGTTTTTTTTTTATCTAGCTTTAAGCATCCTTGAAATTTACTGATATTCAGAAAAATATCCAAGCATTTACTAAAAAAAATCATACTCTTGAATCGAAACTTTTAGAACGAAATTCAGAAGTTCGTGGCAATAGTTGGACGTTGAACTAGAAGCATCTTCGTTCCCACTATAAAAGTTCGTAGTTCACAATCACGAGAGCTCGGAAGTAAAGTTCACCGGAGTTTGACGAAATACTGAATATATTGCGTGGAATAACCCAATATGGGGGTGAATTTATTTCGTTCGATTTCATTTCGTCACATGGAAAGAAAGAAATAGTCCCCATATTTACATTTTACAAGGCGTTTTTTTGGATCAAATGATGAAAGAATACGAACAAATCATACCTAAACATCTGCGTTTCTGAAATGGATAGGGTGGATTCGTATAAAGCGAAGGCTGTATTGAAATGAGAACCAATATGTCTGGAATTTCATATTCCTACTCATGGTAATATGTATATTATCTATCTTTGGAATTTTGAGTGGAGTTGATCAATATATCTAATAAAATATAAGGCAATTTCTAACCCCGCATAAATCGCAGGTGCGACCCCACTGCAAAGTTTTGTAACCCCCGCTGATTTGAATCAATAAGTACTTAGATAACTAAACCTCTCGACCTTGTGCAAAATAAAACTCTTTTGATTGATTTTTCTATATTGACGAACGAATTGCAATAATTAGAATATAAACGATCAGAAAACCTCCTCCTATATATTTGTGTCATTGATCCATTCGACAGTGATGCAAAAATGATGTCGTTAAAGTATACATCATATGACCAAAATGTAATCTACATTTTTGACTCCAAATGAGATAAGTAAAAAAAAATAATTTGTACCTAAAAATATTGATTAGGTAACGAAATGTTACTTAAGGGAATTTTTGCAAAATTCGCAGATATATGTGAAACATTTCCATAAGTTGCCGAAGTTAACATTGATCGATGTTAGTGGCATTGAAATGAATACAGAAGTAAGAGATTAATCGATTTTTGTACGTTGCGCTGTTCTGCACGTAGCTAAATGATACTTATAAATTTATCTGTAGATTGCTCGTTAACCTATTGATATGAAAACAAGTAAAATTTAAATGAAAATTTTTAAAAATATGAACAAGAATTTATGTACCAATTATATTCATTATACCTACTTTATATACATAATTATTTGATAATACGCCTAAAAAGGCTATTAACAACATAAATATGCAATGCACATAGGAGAATATCTGTTTTATATAGAAAATAATAATAATGTAGGTAGATGTAATAAATTGTACAAATATAGCTGAATCATTACAACTACATTTACAAGTAGTACAATGAGAAATAATAAAATGTAACATGATAGGAATACTCATGTAATAGTAAAATAATATTCCGGATTTATAGTAAGAAATCAATAATTTCAACCTTTGTATTTCAGTATTCCCGATTTTTAAATATCCACAGAATAATATCTTTTGCCGAAGCTATGGAGTCTCTGTATAGATAAGTTAGAAGCAAAGTTGGTACGAGATAGTTCTTCACGAAATAGAACTATACTTCTTACATCTTTTATTTTATTTTCTACTAAGTTCCCTTAAAATTATATATTATAACAGGTCCGGAGAATTAAATTATGCATGTTATTATTCTAAGCAACCAAAGAAACATATCTTCTATCGGATTTTTTTTTCCAGTTTAAGAAAATATAAAAGATAATATTAGTTAATCTGTTCTGAGGGTAGGTATTCCTTAATTATAGTTATTTCTAAAGTGTGGATTTATTTCGTCAGTCGGAAATACGACGTATCTGTTACGTAAACTGGAGTTCGAATCTCTCCGGAAACCTTAATTATTGTTTCGATTTTGAACTAAAATGAAGTGATATTAAATGAAGCACATTTGGTAATGATATTTAAAGGTATGATTACTCGAGCCCCTACCACCTTTGCATGCGGTTCTTTTTCTTTGGATTATTTTTCACCATACTCGTACATCGGTGAAATCAAATTTAAGTATGTGTTTATACTTAATATGCAGTTTATGGAACGCCGAATATTGCACGCGGGCTTCTACGTGGACGTTTACAAATAATATTGAAAGGTACATATTATAATAGGAAATATAAAAGTAAATAACATAATTTTACACGTTTGTCCAGAGTTAAACAGTTTCATTGAATAATATAGCTCTACTCGATGAAAAAACCGCACTAAAGCATGCTTATATTATAATATTGATGTACAAAATAATAACACATCAACAACATTGCAGTATTTGTTCCCCAGATGAATAATCTTGCGACGCTGAAGTAGAATTGTAAAATATTGTATTTGAGGTTAAAAGAGCGTTAAATATTGGAAGGGTAAAGGAAATGTAAGATAGAATTCAAAAAAACCTAGAGAGGAAGAGGCAAAAACGATGTCAAGAATTTTGATGCAATGACTGTTCATTAAATTCATACAAATTTTAGGCCGATTCTATTTTACCAATATTCGGACTATTTTGTGTTGGCGCTCTTACTTTGCTACGGAGTCTACAATATAATGTTCCAGCACACTGGCGGGTATGTTAAGAGGTTCAATTAATGTTACAGACCCTCCATCTTCAAAATATTTCAAAATTTCAGCTAAACTGAAATATTCCTATAGAATCGCTCAAATGTGTTCTTTAAAATAAACCATTATTACGACCAACTGGAGCCAGGTAGGGCCAATACATGAAGAAAAAACATATCAATGTAGAATCAACGTAAATAATTCTATAAAACCATTGCAAATATCCCTTAATTATGGAAATAACTAAATACGTGGAAATTCAGTTGTAAATCAACACAAAAAATTCAGAATTAGCCAACCTTTCAATATGTAAACGCATTATAAAATCACCTTGTTAAAAACACAATATAATCCATGTTTAATAGTTATTTTTAATCCCACACAGTCATGTAAAATTATAACATAGTAGAAACAAAATATCTTAAACCTCACACTATTTAAAATCAGGGTATAGCAAAATTGACTAATAAAATGTATTTCTATTTTTGCAACTGTTGGAATTCCATTGTAATGATTAAATAAAATACACTTTTTAACTTTGTTCCACAATTATTTTTGACCGCGATCGGTTTCAGTCTGTGACGAATATCTTCAGACTGGTATAATTATAAACAAGTGTCTTTTATTTAATCAATAAAATGTATATACAATCATAGTTTCCCAACCCGGATACCCCAAAATTTTTATAATAAACCGTAATTTAAGAAAAATTTGTACCGGTCCGAAGATGGCTGTGATAGGCTGAAACTGATCAGGTCACAAAATAAGAATTGGGAAGTCGTTTTAATATATTATTACATCAGTAACTTTTAAAGAAGAGAATCGAACCGACAACCTCCCACAACAAAGTTAACCCACGTAGATCATCTATGCCAAAGGAGCCGGAATGTTTTATTTTAGATGATTCCTATGTCAGTGTTTAAGTGTTTTGTTGTTTTGTTTGTACTCCTTCTTACGGTTAGCATCGAATCTACAAACCTACTTTTGAAAAATAAATTTCTGTTAAAATTCGTATTTTACCGCCGTATACCTTGAATAATAATGGGTGACAATAAAACTCTCAAAGTCAACTCGGATATGGCGGCCTCAACTACGTGTTTTTTTAAGTATATTTAATAAAATCACGATACCGCCTTAAAATCAGATGGAAAGCAAATTCAAATCTTCCCCAGAAGGCGCCCCGGGGTTTGAACTCTTTCTTTGTGTCGAAAATTCTATCTTCTGGGATTCAGACATTGATTTCTGATTCTTAATCCACCCTTAGGGAATAAGTTCCTACCAAAAGGGAAGGAAATTCTAAAAAGTAAACAATAACACTGTGAAATACGTCTTCCCATCTTCCTTTTTGTATATTCTTTCTCTTATTCTCGATTTTATCACATTTAAAAAAAAAACTTCCCTTTGTTATTATTGTATTGTGTTATTCAAATACAAGACTTTTTCAAGGATAATTTTTTATTCCTTCTCTTCAATTTTTTTTATTCAAACTACCCAGGGATAAAGGGACTATAGCATCCCTATTCTGGAGAATGTTTAAAATCTGGAAAAAGTGGGGAAGTAGTCGGAAAATCTGGATATTCATATCTAGTAAAAATTAGTACCTCGCTACATAAGCATTCCATTGTGAACTGCATACATCGTTTCTTTTGAATTTTTTTTTAATTAGAGCCATTTTTTATTAATGGCATTTCCTGCATTTATCAATCTTTCAAAATCACCTTTTCTATCTCTGAGAACTTGCGCCTCTAACAAATTGAGTTACTGAAACCTTGTGGAAATCAACAAGGTCTCGGTAGATCAATTGGTAGAGACATAAGTCCCGAATGACCTAAAGATTCTGAGTTCGAGTCTCGGTCGTAAAGGTATATTTTTATTTTCTGTGCCTTCTATTTTATATTTGCATTGAAAGTTATTGATGTTTTTTTTAATAATTAATCAAAAGTCTTTTTAAAAATTGTTTTTTTAGGAAAATTACACCATGAAAAGACTTTTTCGAACTTATAAAACAAATTATAATAAACCAAAAAAAAAAAAAAATAATCTCGTCGAGATTTAACTGAAAATTTCGATGATAATTATTTACATTTAGAAATATTTATATCATATCTGCAATCTTAAAAAAAGGGTTTTACACAAATTAAACATTCATAAATAAATAACATCGTAAACATAAATTGGTCACAGGACAAAAACATTACATAGATATGTGTGAATTACCATAAAGTTTCATAATCTGAGGAAAAAAATCATACTTATTATGCGTAGATCTGAAATAGACAATATATTAACACCAAATACAAACTAACACCGAAACCATTCAACTGCACTTAAAACACCTCATCTAACAAACTTTTTTTCATCAATTTAACATAATGTAACTTAATATTTTGTAAATTAAATCCTCTGTACGGGAAATCCCAGAGAGGATATCATTATTTATTATTTTGTTATAAAAAAAGAAGATAATAAAACATTATTATATTTTCTGATCTCTAGAACGTGTCAAAACATACCCTTATAACTAGAAACAAGGAAAAGCTCACGGCTATCAACCTAATAACTCCCACAAAGTTATAACAATCCACCCCCCATTGACAAATGAAAATCAATAGGCCTACTGAAGAACATCTCCACCAGTCATTATTATTCATGAATGAATCTTTAAAAAAACAAAGCCTTCGGCCGTGGGATGAGTTAAGCCCGATATTTTTTTTGTTAACTCATCCCACCAGAGCGATTTCAATTGTCTGAAAACTTTTATCGTCATTACGCATAAATGAGGTCAATTCGATAATAAAATTCGTTATTTAGGAGTTCTACGCGGGTTTTTTCTTCAAACCAGGAAAATAATCGTTGAAGGATAAAGATATTACAAATTAGGAACTCCCTTTGTTATTCGAAGATTGATTCCATTATAAATCAACACACGTATGGATTGGCACATTTTTTAAGTCATTAAAAGTACGAAAGAAAATAAAAATAAAACCTAATCCCAACCTGACCTAATTAATATATTTTTTAAATAAAACAACAACAACAAAAAATTACATATTGGTAAAAAGCGTTTACTTTGTGGCTTGCATTAATTATAATATAAACGTATAAGTTTGTTTAGAACCACTACAATTTAATATAATATTCTGAACCGGTTTCGGAAGTACCCTTCCCTCACTAGGAATACATTTTATATACAAATACAAACTTTTTACAATTAGACAAATTTGAAAATTTTGAAATCAGAAAAAGTGTTAATAGTGAGTTAAATATAATTTATAATCATTTTTTTTAAATAAATTTATTCTGTTATAACTATTTATACCCTTGAATTTATTTTCATATTAATATTAATATAAAAAATAATTTCATTTCGAATTACTAATATAAATTTATTATTCAATGTTTTCTAATATTTTTTAATAACATTTTTGATTAATTACTTACCTTCTTTAATCAATTTTCGTTTATGTTTATAAAATGTCTATTCTTACATTATTGTGATCTATGTTTATCATTTGTTTATACTTGACATCATTATTTTTTAGTATTCTATATATTTCTGATGAAGAAAACATCGCTTTCGAAACACATAGATATTTATTTGTACTTGACATTATATTTTTTTAGTATTGTGTATATTCCTGATGAGGAAAGCTTTGCTTTCGAAACATGTTCAAATCTATATATTAAAAAAGTGGTGATTACAAAATAATTTTTAATGAATTTATTAAATTGAAACTAACTGTGATATATAATAATGATAGATTCATTCATATTTTGGTTTTGGAGAGGGAGTCGACGAAGGGGGAATTTGGTATTTAGGAGCTTTTTCGGAAGTATAAAGCGATTCACTAGAAAAATATCTAAAAGGGGACTGACTATATGATAAATATAGTCCTCTTTTCAATAATAATAACATTCTGCAGCATAAAAATTATCATAGTGCACCTTTTCAAATTTTACAATAATGAAAATAATGACAATAATTCTGCCGTCGTAAGAAAAAACACAGTAATTACCAAAAATCAGTTGAATATGAGAAGTAATTATGTATTTCATCTCTTATGTTTTACATAGGACATATTACTCGTTTTTAGTATTAAAAAAAGCTGATATTGTTTATTTTTTTCATTGCAATTTCATCGCTGTGGGTAACTAAGTAAAAACGCAGTATATCAGTAAAAATATAATTACTTCGTTCATACTTGTATTTACGAAAACATGCCGTGTTTTATCTACCATCTTAAAATAAAACAGAAAAAAAAAATATTTTCAGCAGACATATTTTTTGTTAAACTTCATTTTAATTGCACTTTAGAATAAGTGTCTACAAGCGTTTTGGCAAAAATTCTGTACATTAGGATTATTCTAAATATGTTCAAAGGTCAAACAAAACGCAACCCTTCATTCTGGAGAATGACTGCCAGGGTACTGTGTTCTTACTTACAACGACAAAATTGCTGTCATCTGGATCCACAATGTATATAGCAAGGCAGAGTTTTTTTTTCATTTCTAAGCGTACCTCAATACTCGCATTGACTGTCATTGATGATCCCTTTTAAGCTACATATCAAACAACATCTCGTTAGCTCGGCATTTGATCCGTTCAGAATTCTTTGAGCATTCCGCTAAATGTTCACATTTTAAGGTCTTCAATCCCGACAACGTTCGTTTCATGCGACAGTGAGGAGTGAACAACAAACATAATACTTCCCCATATGATAAATATCTGCCATCAAATCTTTGCAAGGGATTAGTACTTCGTTATTGAACGACTGGATAGCTTGTTTTGATCGAAACCAGGATCCATTTTTCCGTTGACTTCCGTTTTCCGACAACTCAACTATGTACCAAATGTCCCAAATGTACCAAATGAACCAACTATGTTTTTTTTCTTCATTTATTCATCTTTTATTCTAGAAATGAATAAATGATTATTAGTCTGCTAACCAACCACCACTTGACAAACTACTTGAAAGTTATGTATTGTGATTATTTTCTCTTTTTTTGTAAATACATATTTGACTCAAAACTCTTATAATTCTTTCGTAAGTTCTGCATAATAAAGATTTATCGTCTACAATATCTGATATTCTATAAAAGATTCATATTAAAACACATTTTTATCCGTTATTAAAGTGGGTTTTTGAGTAGTATCCAGAAATGGATAGTTTTTTTTTTTTTTTTTATTATTTATTGAGTTAGTTTGTATTACATTCTATGTATATAAACTAATACGTACATGGGTACATTTCATTATTTATGTAATTATAGTTTTATAGTAAACATAAAAAAAATATTTTTATGTGCATTCATCCTGCAGACTTTCGGGCATCTCATACATTCTCAGTCCTTTATACATTAAGTAGTTCTGTGATTCTGTTTTTCTCATATATGGTAATCTAATTCTATTTAAATTCCTGGTTCCAAAATTATATCAATTTTTATTAAAAACAATTTATTCCATTAAAAAAATTGGCATTTGGTTATTCAGAATTTTATGTATAACAATTAACAGATTGTAAAGATCTCTTTTTTAATATTAAGTATTAAAATATGATTGATGATAAATAGACATCGGATTATATGCCGAAATAAGACCTGACTTATGTTGTGATGGGGGACTGAACTTTAGACGCCTGGGTGAGAACTAGACGTGATGCCAATCAGCCACTGTTCGGCCAAGCTAGCAAGTGAAATTCCAAAGGAAAAGAAGAGTAACCATTAAAAATATCGTTTTCTAATTAAGATAGTTCAAACACAACCGTCTAAAATTATCAATTTTTTAATATTTTAAAAAGAAATAGATTCGAAAAAATACCAATTACGACACAAATTCTTAAAATATATTAACAACTAATAAAATCATAATTCAAAGAATAAAAATACAGAAATAAGCGTTATTGACTAAAAAAGACCAGAATATTCATGATGCATTATAATTAAAAATAACTACTTACTAAATTACATGATTTTTTAACCCTATTCTGTTTTTTATTTTCATAATGTTTTCAAAAAAATTTTTTTTTTACTCAAAAGCAGATAGGGATACGGATTATTCTCACATCACTGAAAATGCAACTTTAATCGAAAAAAAGATAAACGTACTAGTTGTTTAGGCAATAGTTTGCAAAATTGGAGGATAGTAGATGAAGGTCACGAGGAAGATCAAAACAGAGATGAAGCGTTGACCCGAAAAGAATCGGAGGTCTGTGAGAGCAAGCCTTGGCCCAAAATAGATTATTTGAAAGGAAAAAAAGAAGGATGATGCTGAGAAATGGGCAGACAAAGGAAGAAAAAATAACCATTTTTCTTTTTAATTTCGTTATGCTATAGCTATAAAGCAGATAACCTGTGTATTGTGTAAGGAAAAAAAGCTATTAAACAAGGATCTCTGAGGTTATGAAATAATAATAACAAATAATTTTTAATCATTGGATATAATATTAATAACTTTCAAAATAAGACTTAGAAATAAAAGCATCATACCGATTCAAATAACGGGACAGATTGGGGTAGCTGTAGGCCAGTAGATTAGAGTATAAGATACGTAACTTGTCTACGTATTCCATATTTTGTCAACTGCTAATCAAATATGAAAAAATATTTTTAACAAAGGCACTAACTCTGGCAAAACCGAGTAGTAATAACAAGTTAACCACTTCATGCTTTTCATGAAAAGCAGTGTTCGCGGGTGACGCATGTGTCGTATCACGCCAACCCGAGCACTGCTCGCGTATTTCGACTTATTAGCATTACATAGGATAAACAAACGAACTGAGCTCGCCACTTGACAATTGACGCTTGGAAAGGTTTACGCAAATCGTTTCTTCTGTTTTAACTTATAGTGAGATTTGTTTTATTATTTTTTTATTGTTTTTTTTTATAAGTTTAAGTTTTTTAACATTTATTATTGCTCCTGTTGTTTCGGACAACTTTTAAATTATATAAACTAAATAAAAAATAACCATATGTCTTTAGATCAATTTTTATGAAAAAAAAGCCAAGCATGAAGTGGAAGAAAAGAAATTGTTTGAAAAATCATAAATAAAGTAACTTTTTTATGACGAAATAAAAAATAAAAATTGCCTTTTAATTCAAATTTTTCATAGGCCACATAAACAAAAACACCGCAATATTTACCAGTCGGTAGTTTTCAGTAGATTTTCAGGATATTACGGTTTTCGTTATGACTTTTTGGACAACGCTCCCTTATGGAAAACCATTTCAGCTCTGAGGGACCCAAACGTTATGTATTTATTCCGTTTGCAATATGTGTTTATTCCGACCATAAACATTCACTTCTCCCCACAAAGAACCCTATTATTACGGTAGTTTAAAAAACGGACCCTTCGTTTATATTTCAGACTTCATACCCACGTCAAGTTGAAAGCGTAAAATATTATTCATATTCTGAAATTGTTTCAATTTTGATACCTTCCAATGGTAAAATTTTCTCAACTGGCTTCAAACACAGTCGTTCTTTCTTGGAGGCAGCATAAAAACAATGAACACAGTTTAACTTGCATAAATATGTTATTTTCTAGGTATTTATTAATTCGTTACATTATACGTGCATTCGTGCTTTTACCTGGATTTTAGAAGACAGTATAAAAAATTATGCTTTTCTTGACTTCTAACTAATGAAATGCACAGCATTCTTATACAATATAAAGACTTGAAATCTATTAAAGTTCTGGAAAGGAAGCCAAGCATCTTTAAAGCCTTGTTAGTCATATCCTTAATGTGCGTAACGAATGTCTAATTTTCAAGGTATATATGGGACAACATACATTAATTAATTGTATTAATAGTAATTCAACAGTGACGAATGTCTCTAAAATATGCCAATGAATACTTCAATCATAAATTGTTTTCCATTGTATACTTTCTTTGTGAACAGTTATGAAATAAATGAATTCTTTATTAATACAAAATTCCAGAGTTAAATTCCTCTTAAACAAAGCTGAATTAGAACAAAAATATGATGTACCTACACCGTTGCTGTACAATTCTGTTTATTTCTGCTAGTGTTATATTGTGGTTTAAAATTGTGAATCAGCATATGTTACATGTCAATCTGAATATAACATAATAGTGGTACACGCTCATAACACAATACTAACTTTACTGCAAACGATGGACTTCTGATTCCCAGATGCCTAAATAAATACGGCCACAGAACCTTACAATAAACACAATGTTCCAAAAATTTACAACATGTCACCTAATTCGATAAAAAATTTTGAATATTTTTTTTCTCCCTTTCTCTCTCTGGTTTATTTTGTATTTTTGTACGATTTTTTTTTTATATCCATGTATTTTTGCACCCCCGCATATATTTTTTTAAAGACATTTATTATATATAATTGTTTTCATAATATCAGTAGGTAAATAAGTAATAAATATCGATATATTTTAAATTATATTTCGCTAAGTTTTGTTTGTTAATTAATACCTCCCTAACTGAGAATATTTTTTATGTATTCCCCTATCTTAAAACAAATTCTCTAAAATGACAACACCTCCAGGCCGCTAGAGGCGCTAGTTTAGCATATTGGCAGTATTTTGACAAAGCTACGCGTGTACTCAAATATCATCGACGCGAGGTTTGTAATATCATATTAATATTACCATAATAGCCTATTTTAACAAAAAATACATATTTATGAGCAAAAAGGAGCAAAATTATATAAAATTCATTAAGAACTAGCTGATATGTACCCGGCCTTGTTAAGATTTTTTTTGAAATAAAGTTATCAAGTTGTGAATTCTTGCTTGTCGTTTGCGGGTGCCATTATTAATTTAACAGTGAAAGAAATTCCCTGATACGACCATTACTATATCTAAACAGAGAATCATTCGTTTGAAATTTTATTTTTTTCTTTTATTTTATCAAAATATTAATAAATAATAAACTTCTTAAGTAGGTACCTACTTGTGTTTTCCATTTTGAAAATATTCTACAAAAACAAACATTCTTCTTTTGAACATGAAGTCTCTGGCTAACCAGAGGAGTATATCCATGGGCTAACCTCAATACAACACGACGGGTTAAATTTTTTTCAAACTACTCACAAAACACGTACACAAAATACATAGGTACTATTTTACTATTCGAAAAATACCATCACGATTGTACCTTGGTATGTATGTATGTTGTGAATTCAATGTAGTCGCAGGAAAGCAATACTGCTGTGACCACCACTACCTAAAAAGATGCTCTATGTACACCGTTCCACAAGGTTTTTTTTTCTGCATCAATCTATATGGGTCCCGTGACTACAATGAAAAATAAGGCCTGTACGACGTTGGAAAAAAAACTTTGTTTTTTCAATATTACGTTTTTGAATTGATGTGTAAGCCTCAAAATCCTTCGTTTTTTTATACGGCTTCTACTGTTACAACAATATTTCTTTCCTGCGACGATATTGTTATCTGCACGATGTACTACTAGTAGTAGTTAATACCCGACTTTGTCCGAGATTCGACACTATTTCACAAAAAAACTTTTCTGTTTTTATTTAAATATTTAAAATAAATAATCGGGGGTTCTGCTACATTTTTTAAGAGGATCCCCTTGGTAAAATACGAAAGAAAACGCACGGATATGCAGGTGGCGAAAAGGTTAAATTCCCGCTTAACACCGGTCGCATATTTCGATTTACGCAAAAAAACATCATCAAAATGCGTGTTTTATTTTATTTTCTTAAACTCAGACATACAAATCATAACGTTTTTTGGTAATATTCTAAAAAACTTAATTTGCCACAATGATATTAGAAAAGCGGTTCGTAATTAGGAGATTTTGAATTTTAAGCATTTTTTTTTTTTGATCTGATACTTTTTTTTCTAAACTTATAAAATTCCCTTTAAACTAAAGCCAAAGGTGTATTCTACTTACAATATTTTATTAAAACATCTAATATGTTTCTAGGACATAATATTTTCAAACCAAAAACACAATTTTTTATAACTTCGCATTGCATTGCCTTAAGTGTTCTTTCCTATTGTGTTATTTTTCGTCTGTTATTGTGTTCGTGATCTATTCATATTTGTTGACAGAAATGATATAGCTAGTGAAACTATAAGTAGTATCGTGGACCAAGAAACTGTAGAGAGAAAAAAGGGTGTGCTCGTTAAATGAAACTAGAGCTCACTGTTCTATAGTTTTTGCTATTTCAGACTGACTAACTGTTTTATAAAAAAAAGTCAATATTTAAAATTTAAAAAAACTTTATTGAATACATAAACCAAACGGTTTCGGTTCATGCTGAACCTTCTTCGGGGTTGTATAAATACAAACATTACATATTTATAATTTCTTAAAAGATTGTTATTCATTTTGTGGCGTCATTACTAATAAATAAATTAAAACTTACTATGTTATCACCAAATATTAACTTATTTACATGTACATATCAAAAAAATAAATTTATATAGGTAAGACTTCAACAAATTTTGATATTAGAGATAAAGAACACCTAAAGTGATTAAGTAATAATAATTATTTTGAATTTGCCGACCATGTTTTGGAAACAAATCATTCTTTTAATAAAGGATTAAAAATTTAGATCTTATGGATTAGAAATTTTAGAAATTAGAAAAGTGTTAGTCAAATCAACATAATTAATAACATATTTTTTTAAATAGCTCTGTCTTGAATTTATTTTCATATTAGTATTATTAATATAAATAATTTATGTTTTAACTTCTAATAGAAATTTATTATTCAATGTTTTATAATATTTTTTGTTAACAGTTTCGATTAATTACTTACCTACTTTAATCATTTTTTGTTTATGTTTGTAATTTGTCTATTCTTACATTTTATATTTATCATTTATTTATGCTTAACATTATTATTAAAAAAGTACAAAGTAATTTTTAATTCGTTTAGTAGAATGCATTTATTTTATTAACATTTCATCATATATAACCACAAAGTGATCTTTCTGTCAAAAGATAAATATTTACTCGCAATACTTATTATCACCCAAATTGGGGTTTACACAGATTTAATTTTTTTTTTTTACGATCAATACGCATATGTTATACAGCAATACAGAAATGTTAATATAAATTCAAATATAAATGTAAAAAAGAAATGTAAATAAAAGAAAAATGTACTTATGTAAACAATGGCAATGAAAAATTATAAAATAATTGGAAACAAAAAACATGTTCGAATTTATTGATCATATTAGAATGATAATCTTAATAATCAATAATAAATTCACATAATATTTTTTAACAATACCTTCTTAACCAGTAAGATGAGATAAAATCATAATCTAATTAAAATTATATCAATGAAATAAGTTCGAAGCAGAGCTAGGTAATGTATTCAAATTGACTAGTTGTCCTATATAATAATAATAATAATAATCGGACCATTTCTATAGCGCGGCTTTTGTGAAAAATCACCTCAGGGGCGCTATACAAATATTACTTCCTATTTTTATATTATGCTTATATTATGTCTATTCTACGAATTAATTATTATTATATATTTTTATTTTTTTTTACATTTATTTTCTCTTTTTGGACAGGCTATCATTACAAATTATTTATAGACCATATAAAGAGATGCAGTTAAATTATCAAAACTAAATTTAGTGTTAAATTGAAAAAAAAAGAAAATAACTGTATTTATTCAATACAATATATTGCAAGACGCTAATACAAATGATAGAGTGATTGTTTCCATTATATTCAAGAATGTATTTAAGCTAAGACAAAGAATTATTATCCATATTTTTTAGGATAAATAACACAGAATACTCTTAAAAGGGTGGAGCGGCGGGGGAGGATGGTGGCCGGGGGGTTTGATCCATAGGGCCCTCAAAATCTTCTTTGTCTTGGTGACGCCCCTTGGCGGCGTGACGGGACGGTTGGTGTTGGTCTGCACGTACTCCAGGTGGTGCTTGTCGGCCGGCTTCAGGATCCGGAAGGAGCACTTCAGCGTGTCGTCCACTGACATCATTGCTCCTGCATTATCGAATTCCCCGCAGTAGTTGGGCGCCGAGAAATGGGTGACCAGTTGCTTCTTGGCAAAGAACTCATACTCGTCCTCTACCACCTGATGTACCCGGCAGATCAAGTCAAAGTCGTGCGTGTTGAGGAACTTGGCCACTATCTCAATGACGAAGGTAAAGGCTCGTTCTCGCCCCAGCTGGCGGTGTACTTGTTGGGGTTGGACCACAGCAGGTCGCAGAGCAGCCCACTTCCCGGTTGTATACAATATTTTTTACAACCACCGTAGCCCGAATAGCCGTTTCTTTTCACTTTTGGCACGTCACTAGTACATGTGGTAAGAACCTTCGACCGACCGCCAGATGTGACCGATGTCCGATGCGTTAATTTGGAAGAACGAAGCAGATTTCAACTCAAAATATTTTAAATATTAAGTAACATATCTTTATATTTCGTTGTTGATCTTTAAAATATTTCGACAATGTATTTATAATTATTACCAAAATTCTGTTAACGCATCATTTATGATTGTAATGCTTTGTAATACGACTTTTTTTTTAAAACTCACTTTAGTAATGAAACTGGCTGTGAGAGAGCAAATATATTCGACCAAAGGGATTGAAATAACTGTCGAATTGATGTTTGTATTGGAAAAAAGAGCGCTTTACATGTTTTAATTACGACGAACCTTCGACAGCTTTCAATTTAAAGAAAATATTTACATTTAGACGAAACAAGCATTAAATATGCTGACTGCAGTGGAAATGTGTTTTTTCCAGCATTATTTGAACCGAAGAAAAATACAATTTATGATAAATGTATTGCTTTGAATCCTCGATTTCCCAAGAGATTCGAATGAAATAAATTCTTCGGTCTGTCCACAGCAAGCCAGGAAGCAGGGCAAATAATGAAATGAAAAACAAATTTCGCACCATGTAAAAAATATTTAATTAACGAAATCGTTATTATATTAGTATTTTCCTGGGGGTCCTTAACTTTGCTATTTTTTGGTGAAACATTATTTATTCAATACTGGCCTTTGGGTGTATAGATGGAGTATATACAAGCACATTTAGTTAGATGAAAAGGGTGCTTTGTGGGAGCTATATCCATATACAACTCCATCTGTGAACGGTCAGATGTTTCATTATCTCGATACTCGTATATTGAATGGATGTGTGGACCCCCAAAGAAACAAAAAATAAAGCAGATTGGTAAAGGCCTTTTAAATGTGTATTTATTCTGTATGTTGAGAATTATTTGGAGAGACTGAATCACTAATATACATCTCAAGATGCAAATTTTCAAAAACAGAAAACTTGTAAACATCCTCAAAAATCACAAAAAAAAACAAGTTTTATTTTTAAATTTCTTTATTTTTCTCACTGTTTTTAACATAATATAAAAATAATAATAATATTTATTTTTTTGAAACACACATTATTTAACAACAAAATGTCAGAATGCTTTGACTGCCCAGCTAGGAACAAATCCCGTTTTAGGACAGTCCAATTGACAAGTTTATTTTGTATTAAGTGCCACTTTACAAAAATAGAAGGGAAAGAAGCTAATATTGACATAGTATGTCAATATAATATATGTAGAAAAAATCATAATAATTGAGTATAAAGAGATGTGAAGAACAGTATAGAAAAAAAAATTGTGTATACCAGATAATTTGAGTATAGTATAATATTTAAGTAGAGTAAGAGATGAGAAAAATAAGTATTATAGAATAAACACTTACTTTTTTTATTATTTATTATTATTTAAAATATAGTTGTAAGAAATGGGAACCCACATAAGCGCTGTTTTTGTGTTGACAAAGAGAAAAATTTAAGTGATATGAGTACTAAAATATTAATTATTGAAATAATGGAACAGCAAGAAAGTAGATATGAGAAGGAAATTTTAGATATATAGTATAAGGAAGCAAATTTTTTTGTTATTTAAATTTGTAAAATAGTGAAGTCATAGTTAAAGTAAGCAAACAGAAATAACAAAGATTTTATAGAAGTAATTTTTCAACATCTAAATCATTCAGCCATAATTGTATTTGTCGTTTGAATAACCCTTCAGTTCAAAACTCGTAAAAATGAAGAAGGTGAAACTATTTTATTTGATGGGATGCAGTATTGAATTTGCTATTAATTGTATGAAACCGATAGTTTCATTGTGGCCACTCTTTCTTTCTCAATAACAATGATAAGAAAGAAAGAACTAGATGTAGCTCACTTTTGATGTAACATGTTTTTATTCCCTAAGATACTCGATATGTATCTCTGATGAAAGATCACCATTTAACATCGAGATATTGTTTGAATTGGTTTAAAACACGTGTTACAAAGCGAATTAGTAGGATCTAGTTAAAAATTAAATCACAGATATCTTTTTAAATATTAATCAAGATTGCTGATAGATATTACTATAATTGCAATAACCTTCGCTAGCTCAATCTCGGGTGTTTTTTTTTGCGTTTGCAGTCCGTTCATGATAAATTTGAGAAACCACCGCTTCCAGGTTATACGATATAAGAAAAAGAAAAATAATAAGAAATATAAGTAAAAGGCAGGAAGTGAACTCAATAAAACAATCATTTTTGATATAAAGCATGCCTTGCGATAAGGCTTACATTGAAAATCCATGATTTTATACATGAAAAAAAAAGCGGTGAATCTCTTTGTGGACGCATGAATAAGTTTAGTTTACTTATTTGAAATAAGATTCAAAATTGACTGTACATAAACTGAAACTCATAATAAGATCGAAATAAACATTACCCGGTAACGTGACCATATCGAAATGTTGATACAGATTCCCAATACAGCATCCTAATGGGAGAAGAAAACCACAAAGTCGGGAACTTAACATTGTGATGCAAAAATGATATTTTTATTGTAATGAAAGACATAATTTAAACGCGGGTTTAACTTCCAAACCCACACTCCTAAAGCCAGGGCTCGTGCCCCCTTTTCAATCCCCTCTCTTAATACCGTTGGCGAATAACCACACCCCTCGGTGTGGCCATCAGTAGAGACAAATATTAAAAGTTACGTGACCGTTGGTAATAACGGGGCTAAATGTGAATCTTTTTCTTATTATGAAGTAGTTCATAAGATATTAAGGACCAGGTCTGCATAGCCAGGTTACTTTCCAACCTTAAAAATACAGGTTGCAACGGCTGGGGGGCGACACATGTAATATTTGATAAATGCGTGAAAAACGTTAAGAACTAGTGTAATACAAAAGGACATGGAAAGGTTAAATGTATACTGACGAAAATTATAACTTATTAAAAAAGCAATAAGTTCATGAACTCACCTGTAAATGTTTGATATTTTGTAGCACCATTCTCCTTATTGGCTTAGCCGCAAGTAACGCTGTATAAATATTTGATGCTGCCTTCAGTGCTCGTGTAGCCCTGCCGCTGTAATGAAAAACGATTATGTAGAGGAACACGAACGTGCCTCGTAGTTTAGTATAGGTAATATTGTTGGGCTCGACCGCTGGGAACAAATTACGAACCTTTTGACCCGGTGAAATAATGGGTCTACCTGCGTATGAATTAATAAATATATTTTCTGAATTCTTTCGTATCAATTATTTTTTCCGCGTATTTCCCAGTTGCGTGCAATAATATTATTGCGGATTTCGAGTAATTAATCCGTTAACTTTTTGTTCGGAAAATTGATTAAAAATTATTTTCATTGACATTTGATCTTGCTACTAGAATTTATACTCACCCCTTTTATGAAACGCTGACATGTGTACACAAAATATTTCTCGTTTTTCTCATAATTAAGGTGTAAAGTTAAATGGATAATTTTCGCAAATATATTGCTTCAAAAATAATGGAGTGAGGTGGTTGATGAATCTTAAGGTGATTTTATCACAACATGGTGCTATATATTGGACAAATTAATTTGCAATATGTTTGTATAAAAGTATTTAACATCCTCCCTCTAGCAATAAAAACCATTACAAAATTAACCGATTTCAAAAGAAGTATTAAGTTATGGATTATGGACACGGGAAGCAAAAATATAGATATGATGTTACAACTTCACGCTCACGGTATGTTTTCTCCTAGATTTTCAAATTTTTATTCTTTTATCGCATTATAATTTTCCTCTAGTAATATTTTAACATTATTACTAAAACTTACTTAAAAAATTAAACAAATATACAAAAAAACCGCATATAATTAATAATCCATACATCAAGTCATGTACAATGTGACTTTAGAACGAAGTACCCCAGTAAGGTCACATTTTTTGCGACTTTTGTAAAATATCATGAAATAAATAAATAAATAACATTTTAAAAAATGTGTATATTATCAGAGGTTAAGCATTTCTCTCAGGGCCTCCTGTATGCAGTTAATATAAAAAGGACATCAATCAAATCTTTTGGAAGGATCCCATTAACGAGCAGCAGAGCAAATTGTTGATGCCTTCCTTAGACGACCAATAGTTTTACCATATAATAATATGGGAGTGCAATACCCTCTCCGAGATATTGAATAAATAAGAAGAAAGCAGTACAAAAAAAGGTTTTTGTATACATCATACAATTCCACAAAAAAATATAACAAAACGACTCGAGTTTATGACCGAGTCGACCGAAGCATTTTTTTATGTATTCCAGTTATAACAAAGTTTCTATTATTTTCATTAATTTTTAATGAATATATTAAAATTCCTTCAGCCAATGCACAACACATTTATGAAAAAACTCAATTTTATTTTCTTTGTACGAGTACACAAGTCTGACCTATTTTGACCCATTGTCGAAATAAAATCTATTTTATTACCAGCATTATCTTCGATCTAATAATAATTATGTAACGAAATGTCGATAACATCCGCCCAACTGGGAACTTTTGTGGAGGTCGCTAGAAACTAGCACCACTACCAACCCTTATTTCGAAAAGTAAATAATATCATGAAACCTTTGAATTACCAACGTATTTGCTAATTACTGTACAACACATACTGAGACGTGTCTATTTCAATTTTGAATCTATCTTTGTCTCTAAATGGGTATATGAGCATATGAAACCTTTTTATTTTTATTTTTCTCTAAATTTTTTTTTTCATCTTTTCTTTCTCGCTTTTTATTATTATTTTCTTTTATAGAATTAAACATACCTTTATTTATTTTTTAATCTTCAGTTAATCTTAAGAAACATATATTATATTTATAATTAGCTGATGTGTACCCGGCCTAGCTCGGGTTTTTTTTGGAATAAAGTTACGAAGTTGTAAACTATTGCTTGTCGTTTGGGTGCCATAATTGATTTGACAGCGAAAGTAATGCCTTGTGACGGTTTTACTATCTCTAAACAAAGAGACATTAGAAAATAATATTTTTTCAAAACATTTATTTTTTCAAAATATATCTACATAATAAAGTTCTTAAGTAGGTACCCACTCGTGTTTTCCATTTTGAAAATATTCTACAAAATAAACTTTCTTCTTTTGAATATGTAATCTATGGCTAGCCAGAGTGGTATATCTATGGGCTAACCTCAATAGAACATGGAGGGTTAAATGTTTTTAAAATGTTATGGAAACAGTTTTACTTATTGGATTTCATTTAAACTACTCTCTGAATCCTCCCGGCACTAATAAGCGAAAATGGTCTAGGAATTTTCGAGAAAATCGAGGACACATTGACAAACATTTGTTTTTATACGTAGAAATTTATGTACCTTATTACCTCGATACAGGAATTTTCGTAGTGAGAGAGATATCATATAATCCTTTATGTTTTAACGAGATTAATAAAAATAAAAACTTAAAATTCCGTGTGAAGTAATGAATGTAGCATTTATATATAAAGTATATATATATATATGTACCCAGTACCATCATGTGTAATTAAATATGTATGATTATTACATATTATGGAACGTTTAATTTTAAATGTGTAGTATCATTTTACGGAATATCGTTCTTTCATGGATCTCAAAGAGTGCGTGGAACTATTTAGACGCTTATTTAGGTAAATTTTTTATTTCTATTTTTATTTTATTTTAGTACATAAAACAGGCAATATGCCCAAAACTTAGATACATGAGTGTTTAAAAAGCAATAATAATTAATATGCATAATAAACAACAATTTTTATCTGGCAAAAACGATACTAAAGCAAATGACAAACAAGTGAAAGATAGAAAACGTATTATAAGTAGGTCTATAAACTAACTTCTTATGGTCACCTGTGCTGATGGTACACTGTTTTGGTACTTAATAAATGGCATCATCACATTTTAAGTTTGATATTAATTGTAAAACTTTTTTTTAAATGAATAAATGTGTCATTAAATATGTCGGTTTCATTATAAGAGCAGTGCACAGCTTTATAATTTCTATAAACTAATTAAATACCACACACAGTCTCAACTACCCAAAGCTAGTCTATAGTATCCCCAATCGGGGTATATTATGATGCTAGGAGGGAAAGGAGATTGGGAAGAGGAAGAGGAAGATGAATAAGTGTTTTAAGACCGAAAAAAATATAACCTAATAATATACGTTTAGACTCAATAGTGTACTTGAATTTGGGGCAATTAAAATGCTAATTTTAAAAACTGATGGTTTAATAACTTTTTTTTTACATTTTCGTAAAAACATTCACTGTATATCTAGTAAAGATACGTTGGTTCAAATTCTTCACCGTAATAATAAATGAAAAAAAAAACAAACAAATTTGCGATAGACATACGAAATATATATTTTTTTTAAAACCCTGACCCAAAATCAGTACGAAATGTTTTACATTGTATTCCAATGCACTAATTTTGAGCGCAACGAACAAAGGTTTTTACGGCCCAGCAAGTATGTATGAATAATATATCCATATATATTGTGTTTGTATGTAAACAAGTACATATGTGTATGTTTGTATATAGGTATATGTGTATGAATTTGAGAGATTTCTCATTCGAATGAAAATAAGATATTCCATTTGCATTGGAGATTGAAGACTGTAGATGTAGAAAATATATATGAAATAATGGAAATACCATCAACGCTACAGTCACTGTCTCTCTGCTGCTGGATTAAGCCCGCCCTAACAGCTTCCGCCCTCACTGGTTGCTGCGAGCTTCCGCCCATCCTGGTTATCTCGCCGATCCAGCGGGTTAGGCGGCCCTGAGATCTCTTGGGCGCAATAGAATGTCGAAATTTGTATTCAATGTTGTCAGTCACTTTGTTTGCTACCTTATTTTGTTTCTTTTATTTTACGTCTTGTGATGCAATTCTAGCTTTTATACACATTATTTGAACTATGCATCGGACAAGACTTAAACGATAGACAGCTTACTCTTAGGTCAGCAGATGCTACTACTAATCGTCTAATCCTTCTTTCAAGGTCAAATCAATATAGCTCTTTTCGTGTAAATGGCCCGTTCAATTAGAATAAACTTCCCCCATCTCTTACTAATATACAGCAATTGACCGAATTTAAATGGGCTTTAAAAACAAAATTATTAAAATAATCCTGCCATCAATAAATTTTTATTATTTATTATAATAATACATTCTCTCAAACCCCCGGTAGATGTTTGGTTTCGGTTTTCTCCTTCTGTTACTTTTTATGAAGAATATTCTTATTGCTGAACATAATCTGACTCCTGTCTTAAAATGTTGCTATTTTTGCACTCTTGTTGAAAATGTGTTCTCTTTGTACCGTTTTGTATACCCTGAATAATATTTTGTAATTTTATTAGATAAATTTACCTAAGCAGCAATGTTGGAGTAATATTAAGAATAAGTAAGAATGTATGTAATAAGTAAATAGAATATGTTCATGAATAGAATATATATTTGAATAAAACATCTCAAGAATATGAAAGGAGCACTGTAGGAATACCACCGAATGGAGTTAGTTAATAATTATTTTTAAGTAAAACGAAATGGTAATATTTTGCTTAAACTATTATTTAAAATATCAGTATACTAAGTATCCTGATGAGGGAAGCTTTGCTTCTGAAAAATATTGATATTTCTGTATTAAATACCTAGTGCTACTTTTTTGGAAGAACTTATTGAAGTTTATAAACCTGAATGTAATATATTTTTAATCATTGAACATAATATCAACAACCCTCAGAATGAAACAAGAAACCGAAAAGACACAGAAAAGAAAAAAGATAATGGCAGCAGCTTGAACACGAACCCAGGACCTCATGGTCTATCCGGGACCTTGAAGTCCCGATATAAATATGCGTGTCAATTTTTTTTAGTATACTTTGAACAACACCACAAAATAATTATGCATTTATTAAAGAAAATATTAGCTATTCATTTTATTTCGAGTGACACCACAAAGTGATTTTACAATTATTGAAGAAGTCATTATTTTAAAGTTTATTACAGTAAAACGCACTTGAAGTGAAATAACACAAAACTGCGCTATATAAATGCTATGTTATTATTATTATTATTATTATCGAAGAAAATCATGAATAAAATGCCACACGCTTTGATTTCCCATACATTTGAAAATTCACACAAAACTCCTAAATACAAGTAAGTTGCAAGAACCTATAATTCACCATAGCATTACTTTTTGGGGAATATTTTTAGGCTGACCGTGTAATTGGTAATGTTTTTTTTTATATTAGTAGAAGCTGAAATTCTAATTTGGATATATTCAAAAACAGACATACAGCCTGGTTTTAAAATATTGCTCCTCTGAACAGAGAAAAATATTAAAACTTTTTTTCACGGAAAATCTTCCTTAATCTTCTAACGTTGATTTTTGTCTGATTATGAATATAGTCTAGACTTCATTAAAAACGTAATGGTTCATTAAGACAGAATGGTTCGTAATTATGCATTCTCTTTTTACACTAAGGCAAGCATTTATATTAAATACTGAAAATTTAAAATATTTCGCATCCTTGAAATTCAACCCATCAGACTCAGAAGTAATGAAATGTTCTTCTCCAATTTTGACCGGTCAGTGGCTGAGTTGGCATCGTGTTTGGGTCTTGTGAGTTCAATTCCTCGGCTGGCTAAGTCCTCCATTACGACACAAGCAACATCTTCCGCTTACTGTGATGGTAGTAGGAGATTTTCAAATATTGTCAGGTTATTCGTAACCAGGTACTATTTTTGTCTTTATTTTTCGCAATTTTTTTTTTTTTTTTAAATCAACACTCAACTAATTATAGATACTATTCAGCATTGTCCAGAATGTATAGACTAGTCAACTGAAGTGACGATCTAAATTTTTTGTGTAAGCCCAAATGATTTTTATTTGTCATTAAGTAAGTAAAGAAATATTTTAATTGATGTAATTATTTGAATACTACAGTTAAGGAGCACTTAAGGTGTTTAAGTAATAATAATTCTTCTGAATTTTCTAACCCCATTTTTGAAACAAATCATTCTATTAACATAAATGAAGGTTTAAAATTTTTACATAAAAATACAACTGGTTTACAATTAGAAAAAAAATAATTTGAAAGTAGAAAAAGTGCTAATAGTTCATTAAATATTATTAATAATCAAATATTTAAAAAAAATCTATATTTTAAATTATTTTCTCAATAATGAATATATTTAGAATATTATTAATATAAATTTTGATAATATAACTTTTATTTTTTTATTTTTTGTGCCTTGTTATTTTCTTGATTTTGTTTTTATTAATAATAAAATCTCTATTTTTTTAACATTTTTAATCTTGCCTACTTTCATCACTTATTGTTAATTTTTGTTTATGTTTGTAATTTATTTGTTCATATATTATTATTTTCTACGGTTCATCCGTCTATACTTTAGTATACCTACTGTATATCCTGATGAAGAACGCTTCGCTTTTGAAACATGTTGAGATTTATATATAAAAAACGGTGGTGCAGACAAAGTTAGTCTTATTAATTTATTAAGTATTATAATTTTTATAACCCATAGACTTGCCTTTCATGCTTAATTCATATACCATCTGCATGCGCCAGGACTCCTCGATCAGCCCAAGGTTGTAAGGCTTAGACTTATGGGTGGATTGATTTGTGCTGAGAAGTTCTTGACGTGGATTAGTTATTGTCGTTTGGTAGATTAAAACCGCTAATATTTAGCACTGAGATTATATTTTTTGATGAATACTACAATGGTATAGCAAGGCTATAATATCTCTGCAGTAAGTTAATGAAAGCTTACTAAGAATTTGATGATGAAAGAAGAACGCATAATGCAGTTGTTGTACTTTATAACTTTGACAATTGAAAGGCATAGAAGGGTTAAAAGTAAATAGGGGTAAGTTGTCTAATAATTGGTTGTGTTTACAATGAGCAAATTCTAACATAAAGGAGCAATCACATTCTGAACCGAACTAAAGATATAGAAACAAATAATTAAATTAAAATATGAAAAATTATAATAATCAAATAAAGTGATCTTACCATTGAAAGCGAGCACAACCCTTTACTTATAATTAACACAATTCTTATACTTTCATGTTACTCATGTTGTACACTGAACGTTAGTCTGTTAATAAATAAGTAAATCATCGAATACTCGAAATACCGGAATACTATATTTTATGAGAATACGACATATAAGTTCCAACGGCTCCTCATTTTCCGGAGCCAGCGGAACTATAGCACCATCAATTGGTGTATGTTGTGAGGCTGAAGGAAGTGAAGAGAGAAAGAAAATAAGGAAAATGACGTAAAGGGCGTACCTGGCTCCTCAGGTTTAGTCACCAAATACGCATAAAATCATTTCAAGCAATGTTTTGATCCTGAATGGTGGTCTTCCACTGGGGCGAGACCGAAAGCATCTTTCAATCTGAATGCTAATTTCATAATGAAAGATTTATTTAAAATAAAATCATTTTAATATATCATGTAAAGTCATATTTGTGCTTTCGAAAAATAGCAACGAAAAAAACGATCTTGCTTCAGGCCCGGGGCTAAGTCTTTGAACCTACATTATATCTAATTCTGAAACAATTTCGTGAAACCGTTACGTAAAACGAAATCTGAAAGTAAGCGGCCCGGGAACGAACTCTGACATTTCGACCTCATTTGAGGGCAAACTGACGGCACAAGACGTATTGTGAAAACATTTTGCAACGATTTTGCCAGTTGTCACCATACAATTACGAGATTCTCAAAGTAGTTAGAACCAAAGTGTTTTGATACGAAACGAATAAGTGGAAAAAAGGCTGTATGCAACTTATCTATAAGACTTCATTTTTAAAAGAAAAGAAAATCACAGAACTCATTTCTACATAGAGCGGTGACGATCTTCCAAAAACTACGGACCAATATAAAAGAAGAGGAAAATGTGTTTGAATTAAGTGACGAAATTTGTGTGACGTTTTTAGTAATCTGTATGTTTTTAATTAGAGATTGTCACTTAAATTGTGAATAATTTTTCTTTGTATATGATATATGCTTCATTGATCCATTTGGCACCGGTGCATAGTCGGGAAACACGACTAATTCGTACCCGATATTTATTTGCACACGGTTGACCTTTGTCACATGAGAACGGGTCGCTTCTACGTCTCGTTGTTGTGTTCAACAGCTCGGCTGTATGTTTCCTCCCTCCTACAACATGGGTCTCTTCAAAATCCAGGTTCGTTCCTTCATATCCTCTAAACGACCCTTTACTAACCATCCCCAAAGATGATATAAGCACTGAGGGAAATTATTTCCCTCTTCTGTGTGGAATTATTGTAAAAAAAAAAAATTAAAACTGTTTATGATATAACAAATATAACAATTGAACATATGTATTATTAAGTTAAATAAATAAAACATTTCTGGGCAGTCCTACTTTTCTATTATTTATTGAGTTAGTTGATATTACATTTTATGTATACAAAATAATACGTACGTGGTTACATTTTATTTTTTACATAATTAAATTTTTACAGTAAGTAAAAATTATTTTTAAATACATTCACTCTTCAGACTTTCAGGCATCTCATCATACATTCTCAGTTCTTTATATCATCTGTGATTCTGTGTTTCTTATATGCGGTAATGTAATTCTATTTACATTCCTGCTTTCATAATTACGTACATTCTTATTGAAAACAATTTCATTTATAAAATGCTTTGGTTATTCAGAATTTTACGTATAAAAATTAATACATTGCATACAAGTCTCTTTTTTTATTGGAATCCAAACAAACTCTTCTCTCATCTGATTGATTCTTGTATATTTGCCATTCCTTAATATGCATGTCACAGATTTGTTTTGAATAATTTCTAGCTTATTTATGTATTTCCTTCATTGGCCAAATATAATATCGTAGAACAATATTCCAAATGAGGAACAACTATAGTTTCATAAATTAGCTCTGTAGTATTTCCAATAAGTTCATTTCTTAGTCGTCCGAGAAAATTTACGTTATTTGATACCTTTTTTTCTGTCCCAAGAAACCTCAATTTTGTTTACTTCTTGACGATATTCAAACACCGTATTTCTTTCTTCGGCAGAAAAAATACAACTGTCCGGGGCCTAGAAGTTTAAAGGTCTTATGCAAATTGGTGACATAAATTTTCTTTCAACTTCTTACTTGTTACATCTGGGAGTTATCTGTACAGTGATAACAAAAAATACATAAAATAAAAGTTTAATACATAAAACCAACTAATAATGTATTTATTTTTAACAATTTAGCACCGCCATATTCGAATGAAAAGATCACTTGATTAGTATCACCAATTCAATTTCAATTTTATGTATAAATTATAACGTCAATTTGTCGGCAGAATTAATAGACTTGCCCTGAGTACAAATTTGACGTCTGGAGGCAAAGGTCACGTGACAAGCATTTTGTCACCAGCTTAGTTCACTGCTCTATACATTTGTTTCGTATGTAGTAAGCAAATTACAAAACATTTATAAAAAGGGTCAAACTAAATACTCTAACAAAATATTCTGTTTTTGTAAACAAGTCGAACCTTTTTACTTAATTGGCGGTTTACTTAAATTGGGGGCACGACTAGATCGCCCCGGCCTCTCTTATATCGGTTTCTTCTCCTTGCGTATCAGGGTATGTATTATTTGCTCTATAGCATTAACGGATATAGGGTACAGGAAGGGGATGAAAACAACCACGAGATTTAACAGAAATTATGACTTCACTAGCTTTATTAGTTGAAATTAAATTGTAGTATTTATGTGAAGTAATTATAACTGAAAATAAAAGTAAAACATTTTATATCTTAGGTGCCCTTGAATAAAATTTAATAACAATTTGACCTCAATCTATACAAAATCTTGATTTATCAGTGGGCACTTAAGATCAAAAGCTTAACTGCCGATATATCGTTACAAGCTTTTACAGTAAGGGTTCTGTCATAATAGTAACCACATACTCGTAAAAATTTTATAGCCTTACAATATCGTTTTCTCATACGAAAAGTATCTACGCGTGTAAACAATAAAGGACCTACATATAAACATTGGAAATTATATAGCCTGTTTCACTCACCCAAATGGAGGCTGACAAAATTTATCGGGAAAAATGTGGGTCAAGAAAAAGGGCGGTGTTATTGATGGATCCGTTTTTTGATACTTTTCAGTTTCTGTTGTGAGACAAAAACATGTATTACATAATTATTCAATAATAAACTTCATTTTCATATAATCATTAAAGATAATATTAACAACTCTCTAAATGAAACATGAAACCGAACAGAAATAAAAAAGAAAAAGATATCGATAGCAGCTGGGACTTAAACCCAGGACCTCATGGTCTATTTAGCACCTTTGACGGCCTCCATGGTCGAGGGGTAAGGCTCTCGACTACGAATCCGAAGGTCGCGGGTTCAAATCCCGGCGTGCGCAAGTAATTTTTATTTAATTAATTTGTGTTGTTTCACAATTAATTCATTTAAAAATAATAAATATATTATATATTTGCGCACGTTCCAGAGTGGAAGATAGTTTCAGTATCGCCCTAGTGAAAGACCACCATTCAGAATTGAAACGTTGCTTGAAATGGCTTTTAGCCGTGTTTGGTGACCAGATCTGAATAGCCAGGTATTTACCCTTTTCCCCACCTTCCTCTCTCCCTTCTCCTTCCCCTCCCCAATACCTTCAGCCTCACAACATTCCCCAATTGGGAATGCCATAGTCTCACTGGCTCCAGACGGTTGGGAGCAGTTTGGGACTCTTGTGCGGTATTCATATAAAAAAAAAAAAAACCTCGCGCTCTAATCCACTGAGCTGAAGCAAACCCAATTTGGAACGTCATGTCTATCGGTATCATACTTCGATTTATAATAATAAATAAATGTTTATTCCGGTATGTGGGGAGGATAGTGCAGTCACACACATTCCATACAAAATATACATGCAGTAGTTATAAAAAATATACAAAATACTCGTATATGCAAAAGCTTAAAAAAATAAAATTAAAGGTGATAGTAGGTGATAATGTATAAATGAAAATCGGATAGGCATATCGGAGACACTATCTAAAGATTGCAATAAATTCGGGTAGAATCTTGCAGTCATAACATAAGGTGCAATTTTGGCAATTTCACCAAAAGTCCTCCTGAAATAGTAAGTTTCACAGGGTTCGCGTAAGAAATATTATAATAGTATTAGAAATCTACGTTAACATTCGTCTTTCCTATGGCAGGAATTGAACATGTCATCTGTTGATTGACTCAAGTGCTAAGGACAGAAACATTATTAACTTAATATCAACCAATCAAAATGATTCGATTGACTCTAAATTATGTATACAGATGAAGGCAAATCATTTTAAAGAGGGCACGTTTATATTTACAGTGGTTTAAATTGGTTCAAAAAAGTTTGGGACAATCGTCCGCATCCCCCCGTTATTCCGCAGTAGTCCTACACTATAGTACAACACTACAGAAGCAAGAATCTCTTTAAAATGATTCTATTGGAGCCTATGAATTTAGGCATAGGGTAGTAGGAAGGGGGAAAAGAAGAAAAGAGGAAGGTTGGAAAGTGTCTGGCTTTTCAGATTTAGTCATCAAACACGACTAATGGCATTTCAAGTAACGTTTCGAATCTAAATTGTAATCTTTCACATCAATACTGAGAGAATTTACCACTTTTACGAATTTTCTCAAAAAGATTTTTTTTTAATTTTCTAACCTTATTTTTAGTTAACCCATAGAATAGAAGCGTTCTTCCTTAGGCCTTTAATTGAAGCAAGAAGTACATTTTACTTTCGTTTTTAATTAGGGGTCTTTAATTAATCTTTTCGTTTAGGGTAATAAATATTATGATCACTCATAATAAACACATTTATTGTTTAAATTGATTAAAAAATGCATACTTCACTACTTCAGTGTGTCTGAGAAGCGACCAGTAAATTTCGCTCAATTATTTCCACCACACAGTGAGACGTAAACTTGCCGCAGTGAATAAAAATTCAAACTTACCAAAAAGAAAAAGGCGCAGCCTGCTACCATGGAGACAAATACATTGCTGAGGAAAGAACTCCAGGAAAGCATATTTCGAAGAAAGCTAGAGCAAACAAGCTTCAGGGAATGAAGTTAAACAGAATAAATTTTATTAAATAAAACAAAACGCTGCTGTAAATGTAGTTTTTACAAATGAATATTTTACCAACTAATTATGGTATGATGTTATTTTATTGAAGAATTTTAACTTGTTTTTAATAGTACTCACTTACTTTATAATATTGACATATAAATAATTAACTTTTTACTATTTAGCTGTATTCAATATTCGTACATACAGTTTTTCTTAAACGAACACCTTCAAAACTCCAAGCCAATAGAATCAATAGCTAACGTCGTTATTACCTGAAAAAATTCACTGTTTCTAGGAAAAAATATATCAAAATTTACAGAGGGTCAAAATTCACCAAAAAAGTTAGTTTAACATATTGTTTCTAATCGAACAGTCAATGTCGATTATGTATCCTTAATCTCTTAAAATGTTTTGTCCGTCGTAATTTCAGTACACGGTGTTCCATTCAATTTACCGAGGTTTATTTTTTTAATATTTTTATTTTATGTTTATTAAAACATCTAATATTTAGGGCTTCTTGATCTATACGTTTTTTGCAGAGAAATACATTATTTATTCGAAACATATTCTATACTCATTATTGGTAGTACACCAGTAGTGGACCCCCAGCACCGACCCGCTCCATCTCCGCCCAAATTCCATCTTATACCCTCCATTACCTTATTGAGCGGGCTTAAATATAGGATTTCCAACAGCGAGTGCCGCTAGCACATAAAATATAGTTTACAAATCTTTGAAGTAAAAATATATAAAAGTCCTATAGTAGCGATAGGCAGCCTGCTCACTGGGCAGTCAAAATTATTTCCACATTTATATACCTCTAACCACAGTTAACACAAGAAGAGGGAGATTTGTTCTCCGTCACTGTACACAAAAAAATTATTAGTAGCAGTTGTTATGGAATTCAAAATACTTATTATCGTAATGAATTACAATTTTCCATTACGTTATATTTTGAATTAACAAATCTGCAAATACTCTTATGGGTTACTAATGCCATTAGTAATTCCTAACACATGTTTAAAAAAATTTTTTGGTACCGTCATAATTCCAATTCTAGTAAAATTAATATAAGTGTGATAAAACCCACAAGTTTAAATCCCATTTAATCA